>CM060962.1:35848514-35856014 GCA_030765045.1 Tenodera sinensis
TTCCTGAAGGTACATTGGTAACAGTACGAATTATCTTTATTTGCAAAAGTAAAATGTCATTTAGTGTGCTGCTGTTGCCATAAAACAATAAACTATGTTTGTAGATGCGTTCAAATAGTACATAATGAATTCGTTTCAAGAAATTCACCGGAATGTTATTATAACATTATATCACATATAACATTGTATATGCTTCTCAACATATACCTATACCATAATTGAGATAATCTTTGGGAAACATAACCTATGTGGTCGATTCGATTTAATTCTGGGTTAAAAAAAAATATATTATTAACACTTTTACATTTTCATTAGTCAGGATTCTTATAACTCTTCTAAGGCAAAAATCAAAAACACTTTATGTATCTTGCCTGTATTTACAAAGAACTCATAACAGTAAAACCATTGATTTATATCATCGACTGTGTCCCTATAATAATCATTAAGAGCGTCAATATCATAATCGTCGGAGTCACCAGGATATAATACTGTTTTAAGAGGTTAATTACTAAATAAATAATTTATCAGAACAGTCCCCGAATGGTTCATTCCCATATTTATTTATACAAAACAACCTAACACGAATTAGGTAATAATTAATTTAATTAACATGTGTTGATTGTGGTCTTTAATGGCTCAAAATGTAACCTCACTTTTTAATAGTAAAAAGGTTGTAAAAAATGAACGGATTTAAATTCTGCTTATGTTAATCAATATTGGGAACTATAAAGGAGTAACCATTATTTTAGAAATAAAGAACAACGGAATTTCAAGAAGGTTACCAAAATATATACAAAATATATGAAAAGGTGCTAAAATATGTAATGCTTAACATGCCAAATTGAATTGGTTCACTTAACGAATGTTGCAATTTTCAAACGAATGTAAAACAGTCAACTAGGGTACAAAGTATACCTCACTAAATCTATAATATCCAGACAGGACATGAAACTCGAGTTCCGTCTAACTGAAATTTAAAATGATGCATTGTTTTAACTCGTCCGGTTGCACAGAGCTATCGAACGGACTTCTTTTCAGGAAACAACAACAACAAAAAAGCAGGTACAATATCGGTTTGGTTAAAGCTAAATTGCTAGTATTGACTGATCTGACAATGCTGTACTATTCCCATTGCGTCCATTTATCTGTAGGAATGTGTAAGCGTAACGTTTAATATGAACAATGTATCTAATATCCCCATTGGCTTGAGGGAATTTGCTGTGAGGAATATTCCTTCCACTGAAGTTGTGTTTAGGCTTCGTTAAGTTAGATGCTGGCTTCATAGTACTACTGGAAACGTTGTTTTCCACATAGTCATCTAATTGTGCTACTTATTCTATTTTATAAGATGCTTGCATAAACACTGTTCAAAATAATCCATTTGGTGTTTAATGACCCCTTCTTAAAGCTGTAAGAGCTGTTGGGTACGGCTTAGTTCACCTTAAAAGTTTAACTCCTACATGTGTATATTTATTCCATTGTAATTTACAAACTGTTAACACTGAAGTGATCCTGGGGAAAACACCATAATCAGACTGTCTCATCTTCGATATGTAGGCCGGTGAGATAGTGTTTCCCAATCGTAATACGTCCTTACCTACGCACTAGCTCGCATTAAGACATCCTGTTTTATCGTGAAGAAACACGCCACAAGGGTACACTATTTGTGGTTGGTCCTTTAGATCAGCCCTCTCAAAGCTTAAAATAGCACCGGGTGCAATACAAGGTGCAGAGATTCCTTGCACCGTGCATCGTGGCCCCTCGGTTAAGCTCGGTTCAACTCGTGCGCTGCAGAGCGAAGAAGCTCAAGGAAAGCAATGAAATAGTGAGTGAGTGAGTATTGTTTAAGGGCCCGTCGACGACAGTTAGGTCATTAGGGCCCTCTAATGAAATAGATACCTGCAATAGAAGTACCTAACTATGGAGCAACTTGCTCTAAAGCAAGCCAAAAAGAAATTTAAATCAGAGTGGGAACCTTCTTATATTTTTGAAAGCCCGCACGATAGAGGCCAAGTACCTAATGTGCGGTACAATAATTGCCTGTGTGAGAAAATCAGCTTCTGAAGGATACTGCAACATAGTAGACCCAGAAGTATATATTAAAATTATTCGGGTCACTAGAAAGGAAGAGTTAAAGAGGTTACTATATCTTTCACAAGAGCATTCTTTATCCAAAAACAAGATTTGTACCAGTGTTTTCTAGGTCATTAAAGCAAAACAAGGGATTTGGTATTAAAAACCAAAATAACCAGTTTAACCCTGTGTACTCACGTTAAATTGACGCAGGGAAGTAGAAACAGCGCTGAAGGTGAGGAAGGATGAGATGGCAAAGCAAGAGAAACAAGCTTACGAAAAGAGCATGTGTAGGTTTGCATCCGTCAACATTTCGTGGCCGCATTTTGCACCTTACGCTGCACCGTGCGATGCACCCTGAGAGGCACCACTCTAGATCCTTCCACCACAGCTGTTACTCCTAAATTCTGAGGAGTAATATAAAGAGATTGCTGATACAGTCTTGTCTTAATCTTTTTCACAAATTAATTTGGTCTTCCGGGACATGGATCATTTTCTATAGCAATATAATAAAAATGTCTTTATTTACTTTGTTAATAAATAGTTAACAAGCATACTTCATGAACATTTTTCCACATTCATGAACAAAATACCGTGTTAGCGTACTTCTTGCCCATGTTTATGAAGAAGTTGTGAATCAAACTATTGTTTAACATCTGGAATTTTTGTTAACACTTGAGCTTTAGCATTTGACCGCCACATGAAATACGATTCATCTTTATGTCTTTTCAATCAACGAATGGAATTAAATTACGAAAATTGAGATTTTAATGAATAACTTAAGCACATAATGGTTGATAAGGATACAATACAATGGTACTGCGGAAATGCTTTTAAGGCTAATGCATACCTAGAATTGCATCATAAGTTTTTTTTTTTTTTTTTTTTTTTTTTTTTTTTTTTTTTTTTTTTTTTTTTGTCCTGCTTCCAACTTGAAGACAGGAATGCCGAGAGAGATAGTACGGTCGAGTGTATTGAAAATGCAGATGCTACTGCTTCCCTATGGTGCTCTATTTATTTAATGTTTGCAGCATCTTCTTATTATCCATGTTCTTCGAGCCGGGAACTGTTAGAGACTTCTGCGCGCTTCTGTCTGCCTGTAGTCTGTAGCCTCCTGTGTAGATCCTTCACTTCATCCCTTCATTCTGGGGAGTTTTAGCCACAACAGAATTATATAGGCCGCAGTGTGCGTGGTTTACACCTCTATTGTATAACCTATTACCTAGTCTAAGCTACATTTTCGTGTATAGCATGTAATTCTGTTTGCTGATAATAAACAGCAGAAAATAATGAAATACGCCCCTAGTATAATTCCACAAGTAAAATCGACTACCATAAATCAATAGCTATTAGATAAAGATGTTGATGGAAATTACACTGTAACAGGTGAGCCAGCCGTCCCTTATTTTTTGGAAGGTAGGCCACCCATCAAACGCCATGTGCGCTTTAGTCCAGTTTTGCGCTTACTAAAACGATTGCTTCATGTTCTTAGACAGACAAATGCACAACATTTAGAGGATCAGCCGTTTACGGGACAGAACGTACTCATCACTAAAGTACACCTCAAAAAACATATGACTCGTTTATTTATTAGAGTGTACATAGCAATGCAATTCAGTAAACGCCTTTGAAAAAAAAAAAAAAAAAAAAAAAAAACAACAAAAAAAACACCGGACCTATCATATGAGTACATTGAAACCATCAGGTAAACAAAAAAATGGCGGAATCTTGTGCTTAGAGCCGGATTGGCTGAAAAAAGCGACAGACACGCCCTTATTCGTCATGGACCCGAGCAGTCAAAACGCACAGATTATTAAACAACGACTCATTTAAATTTTGGCATAAACTATGTGCCGTACAACTCAAATACCATACATAATAGCTTTTGCCATTTAAGTAATGATATTAAAATGCCTTAAAGGGCTAAATTATGTACGATCTGGCGTACCACCTCTAGGATTTGAACTCGAAATGTGCTTTCAGTCAAGCCTCCAACTAGCTGAATAGAAATATGACCGTATTATGGGGGCTAACCCCACCGGACACGGGGTCACGTCTCGACATTGTTAATTTTTTTTCCCCTGTTCATTAAAACTTGGAAACCGAATTCACAATAATCTAATTTTAAAGTCTCTGAGTGTTTAGGATATAATTTAAAACATTATTAGTTGTCTCTATTTCGTAATAGAATAGGTATAATGACTTCTGTCTTATTGGACTGGCATGATATACTGTGTTATTATGAATGCCAGCTTCGTCCATTCCCCACGTGTATGCCGCCGCACGATATTTTGTGCCATTCCTTCACCACGTATTCGACAGACAAGCACGTTGCTATGCCTTTGATCTACGGAGAAGCAGCAGCCAAACAACTCAAAATCTATACCGGGAGAGATATCGAATTCAAATAATAACAGCTTTACTCATAATAACTGTTCAACTAGAGTTATGTGTAAATATTACGCGGTAAAGAAATTAGTACATGCAGGGGATTCGCACCACCTTCACAGCACATGGATCACTTACGAATTATGCGCTCGTTCCAAGTGAGCTAACTAGTAACTTCATGGGTAACCGAAGAAAAATACATCCATGTTGAATACTTTGGTGGAACCTAGCATAGGGGCCGATGTTTTCATGGTTGAGTATAGAATGCGGATTCCATAAAACTGGAAAATAAGGGGAAGCTTACTCATCTGGCATAATAAATTACCAGTCGTAATAACAAATTATCTGGCACAACATATAAAATCCAACTTCAAAAAAAAAAAAAAAAAAAAAAACTACTTGTTCTCAAATACTTGTATCGCTTTCATGAAGTGTAAAATTTGATATTGTGTTGAAGATGAAAGTTGCTGCAATAGTTCAACATGTTGCTCTTTATAGTGTATATAAAGGTAATGTTATTTTTATTTTTTGTATTTGTTTTGTTTTGCTGAAGCTAAAGTTGTATGCAAAATCCACAGCAAACAAATTCAATCAAAATGAATTGTTTAACATGTTTCTTAGAACTTTGAGTTCGTTGTTTAACCATTGGGCATCTAATTGCACCGCATCCCTCACTCCCATCGTAAGGTCCCTGTAATTTGCCTATCATGTGTTCCCTCCAATTCGAAGGAACCTAAATCGATACGTCTGTGTTGTCGATGCTCCCTCTTCCTTCGCCTTCCATGTAGTTCTTCTCCCTCAATCAGCTTCCCCCTTCTCTAACCCCTATCTGATGTCGCCTGCAAGTCAATTTCCGCAGCTGTCGAGTGATTTCAACCAATTACGCAACGGGTCAGTTAGTGTTTGGCCTACTCTCAGCTACAAAGCGAATAAGGCGCCTTCGTTCTCAAAGATGAGTCGCTATTAAAAGTTTGTCGTGATAGTAAGCACATTCTTTTTGTCACATTCTGAGTTCGGGAACAGGTAGAGAAGATTTGCGGACTTAAATTTCTAAGTGCAGAACCGGGTAGTATCTTAATCATAGATTAAGGATCACCATAACTGAATACATGCTTGGATACATGTATAATGTCACAAAATGACAACGTGACAAATCCCACTTCTGACACCAGCGTGACAAAAATACACCTTCAGTTATTTCTTCTGTCAGTTTATGTCCTCTATGTTTTTCTGTCATTAACACAATCTACAATCTATCGTGGCCTTGCAACTCACAGTTGTTCTGTTCTCTCTCTATCTAAAAAACAGCTGGCTTCGACCATACACTCACATTACTTAACATGTCTCTTGCTCAGCAATTAAAAACTGACTCTCTGTCTGGGCTCTCTCGCTGTTATATGCCATGGAAAATTCTCTGGAAAACGCACCTATTCTCCAAACGTATTATAAACGATTAGGGCATGTCAGCAGTCTCGAGAATTTTCTGGAATGGCTTTGTTCTGCTGTGTTCATTGTCGTCTTGTTTACTCGCCGCCCAATGGTACTCTAACTTGGCACTCTTTTGAGCGGCGGCTGTCGGCTAGCGTCACAATATTTAATGTTACTTCAGTTAAAAATGCAGTCTCGTATTAGTTATTGAATTGTCAATTCAAAATATTTTTTTCAAAACTATAAATTAGCTAATTTCACAGCGTCGTAACAATCACATACTCTTAGAAGAACCTAATAATTATTCCATTTAATTGGAATGAAGTACAATAAGATATAAGCGGCGATTGCCAAAGGCGTAGAGTAAAGTGTGAAACCACGTAGCTAAGCTCCACCATAATTTGACACAATACGTTTCCCTTCCCTCCCAACTTTCAATCCGAGCACTGACTGGCATTTCGGTACATATCTGTCGATTTTTACATATTTTTTTAAACAATTTAACCAAAGTTGGCATAATTTTTACGAAAAGGGGTAAACAAATAAAATAAGGAGTTACACAATTATTCAATTTAGTATTCTTCCTCCAAAAACTGCAAAAATTACTAAACCTAACATTCAATGAACTACTATTCCTTTTTCAGTCCCATATTTTTGATTTATAGGGAAATGTGGTATTTGCGAAGTCTAATCATTAACTTCGAGTTGTCCTATGTTACGTACGCACGGTTCCTTCTTACCAGCTCCTTACACTTCTGCTCCTTCTAAGCATTCTCGTAACTGCTTCATGATTTATACAAGTGTTCACTTGCAACCGCAAGAGAGTGTCCCTGAAAACAAAGATGTGCCCGCAATATAATTTTCAAAAACACAGTTACTAAGACGAATTCTGGTTCAGTTGCCATATAATTACTAGTGAGCATCCATATAAATACGAAGCAGGAAATATTTTGTTGTGGTAAAAGGTGTACGGTGGAATTTAGTCATGTAGATATTGAACTCAACCCCGAAATTTAAGAATACAACGTTTTGATCCCCTAAGAGAAACATTAGTGGCCAGGCAGTAAAGCCTGTGTCATTAATAGAGTCATAAAAATTGGGCTATTAAAGTTAAAGACAGCCAGCAAGGAGCAACTCTTGAATAAAAGTTACTCGTGCTTTCTGGGTTTTCCCAATGGAATACTTCAGATTCTTTCCTGCTTAATAGAACAGTTCAGGGTAAGATACCTCTGATCGAAAATATTAACCAAAAATGCGTCTAATGTACAGAAAATGCCTAAGAAGGAAGAGATTCCGTAAACTTGGACGCAAATCATAACTCTTGTTCCCGATGAAAGTGTGTCAATCAGGAACTATTGCACCATACAAAATATATGTCAAATTTAAAAAAAAAAAAAAAAAAAAAAAAAATGTTAAAAGCTTAATTTAAACAATCTTTATACTAAAAAAATCTGACGTGTTGCACTCGCATGACTTTCTCTACTCTTATAATAACCATTCTCACAAACCCTTATTCCTATACCTTCTTTGTGTTTGTTGAGATAAACAGTTGCAGAAATTATCTTATTGCTTATTGTAGATACAAGGAGAGTATGAGAATACAGTAGGCTT
>CM060962.1:35861014-35973514 GCA_030765045.1 Tenodera sinensis
AACAGCAGACGAAAGTACCCCCAAAAGCAGTCCTGCCAATGTGCATAATAAACGCATTTCTAACCTCAAATATCGCAGGGTTAAAGTAACTTGTCTTCAAACAATAGTAAGGCTTGAACATCGTTACCACACAATACAAGAACCTACTCATCTTCGGCAAATCTTGTTGTTCAATAACACTTTTGCGTAAAATCACTTCCAAACGCTATATATATTTAATGCACTAATGTGTTGCGAACACAAAAATAACAACAGTAACTATAACTGCATATACTGCTCTAAAAGAATTCAAGGCAAACACGCAAACACGAGCAGTACGTCCATAGATAAATTAATTAATGCGGTGTCTAAACAGAATCTTGTTTTAAAATTTATCGGTTGGCTTGTCTGCAACGCGTTCATAAACAGAGCTTCTGTGGCAACATATCGGACGCAATAGCACTAGCTATGGTGGCGGCTTTACCATGGGTATAAGTTACGAACAGTTGGCGTCACTAATGCAACATAACAGATGGAATATCACCAAATATAACCAGACTGCTCCATAATGGGGGGAAATGTGAGGGTTGTTTTTCGGGGTATCTCAATAAGCTGTGACTAGTATAGCTCACGCCGGCACAAGGTGGGACTACATTTGCCGCTACCGACATAGATAGCTGCGCTCTAATATGGGCCACATTTTGTGCACGTAAGTATACACAGATTTAATTTATTCATAACATGTGCTACATTCACTTATATGATACTCATGAAAGTTTACCGACATTTCTTAGGTGCAGTTTGAAAATGTCTAACGCTGCTTACTCCAACTGCATGGGATAGTTATACTACAGTGCTAGAATTCATCACGTACGATTGCAGTGATGGTCAAATTCCGTTAGAAAACTCGTCAGCGGAGGTTATTATAAAGGACCAAGAAATTTGGAACAAACTAGTTTGACATGAAGTTAAAGAACTGAAAGAAAACGATTGGAAACAAACATCCACAAATATAGCTTTATTTGTTTAAAATAATGTTTCTAACTAAAGTTAAATATATGCAAAATAAATTTGGTGTTAAATCTTGTAGGTACTATGTAGGAATGCTGGCTTCCTTATAAGTTTGATTGGATTCTGAATTCGAGATGGACTTTTAGTGCATTTCCTGCTTCTACCAGAGGTGGAAACAATCTGTTTCTGCATCTTTCTTGTCATTTTCATATGGCTTTGTTTATCAGCAACTCTATGTTCGCTTCCAATATGTACTTCCTTAATAATAAAGATGGCCGCTCCTCTGTTCCTTTTCAAGGTTTCCCTTGATGTGTTTTCTGCAAAGTACTAAACTTCTTAATACGGTCTTTTTAAAACTATGCCGGAAGTCAAATGGAGCCGTAGATAGAAATCCTGACCGTTGGATAAGAACCACCATAATTAACGGAGTTTCATACATCTATTCCCCAATCAATCATGACTTTTGAGAATCTAGGAACATTGCGCTTTCCCGTTACCTTTGGGTATAAGAAATTTCTAAAGGGGAAATATTTTCCAAGCGGAAAATTCGATAAAGAAACACTTTTAAGACCTTAAGCCACTCACTATGATGAAAAGATTAAACGAATACTTGCAGGGAATATCGTGTATTGTGGTGAGAATTTTGAGGAGGTAAGAGATGCCCCTCTTAGCTCTCTTTTACCACCGAACTTCTTCTGTACATTGCACACGCCCCACACAACAATATTTGATGATGAAAGTGGGAAGATCCCTCCACTCTCCATCCCGCAATAGACGTGACTACTTCCTTCGTTCTGCCTTTCCAGTTCAGAACGATAAAAGCGTACTACAATTTCCTCTCGTCCTTCCTAATCAATTTAAGTTAGGGAAACAATCTAGCAGCTCTTTACCATCCCAGAGCACACATAAGGCTGTTGCTGTGGAAAGAATACCGGGTACACACTTTTTGGCTCGTATATCTAATATCAGTACCTCAAGTAAGGTAGCTTACTCTCCTTTATTTCATTTCTTTTGCACTGAGCAGTTTAAATTGCCCAGGCTTATGATATGTATCATGATAGCTAGCCTGAAAATTCATACAATTCCACAGTACATATTTTAGATATAAACTTGTGCCTTCGACAGATTAACAAGTTTGAAACCTATTACTTGACAATAATAGAATGAGACATTTAGAACGACCATATTGGATAGTATATTGTTGGAGTGCTTTTATGTGCTATTGTCGTTGCAATGGAACTACACACTGGCTTATGTAACTTACAATAAGTAAAACTTGGTGCACCTTCATAGAAGCGAATGAGTGAAGTAGTAACTGTTTCCTTCTAAATATGCTATTTATATGTTTAAATTATCATAGCTAATATGCAATTGATGATTCATACATTTCACAACGTAATGGGTTAGGATTGGATGTACCCTTGTGCGGAGTGGTTTTAAGGTTTTTAAGCTTTTAATAAAAAATAACAACGGTTCATGGTTACCCTTCGTAGTGGTGATATCTTCAGGAAAACTATAACAGAATAGTTGACTTACTGGGATAGAAATTATCTTCTTG
This sequence comes from Tenodera sinensis, assembly GCA_030765045.1. Classification (NCBI taxonomy): domain Eukaryota; kingdom Metazoa; phylum Arthropoda; class Insecta; order Mantodea; family Mantidae; genus Tenodera; species Tenodera sinensis. The sequence goes on from CM060962.1 coordinate 35,863,563, forward strand.
ACTTCTTCAGGTGAACTTGGTAGGAGTTATCACGACCTACAATTTTGATCAGTGACGACTTGCGCCTTCATTGTTGAATCCTTTCCTATAATTTCTAGAGAAAAACTGTGCCCCTAACTCTTTAGGAGAGATAATGGAGGTCTTGAAATGGAATTCTTGCTTTTGGCTTTTGAAAAACTAGAGAGAAGAGGCTAAGATGTGTTTGGAAGACTTTATAACCGAAAGCATATCTGTAAATATCAATTAACTGTTTAGTCACTGTTCTCTTAATTAGAGTTAACAGATGTGGTAATTGCATTAAGACTAAAAAATCGATACTTTCAAAAATATGTTGTAAGTGGAGGTTAGCGCAGCAGTTGCTGTTACTGTTGATTCTAAAGTTACAAAGAACATTAAAACCCTATTGGAGTTTCGTTTTCCAAAATCTTCTGCTGCCTCATGACATGCAATTAAAATACTGAAAATCAGCATGTGTTTCACGTAACTCTAAGTAATTTATGCTGGCGCGCTATACTATGCTGAACTATAGAGGATTGGAAGGAAACAATTTTTTTTTTTTTCGGAACTGCTGAAGGAAGAGGAGAAACGTCAGGCTAACAATTCATTCAGCAGATTTCATCTTTTATACATTTTCCTACGCCTCGAGTGTGCAAACCTAAGTGCTGGAGTACTAGCCCTACCTAGTACACCGTAGGAAAGAAATAAACGTTTCATCAGACAAGGTGAGTATAGCATGATGCTCAAACCCTAATTAACTTAGGCAGCAGGTAACACTTTCACTGAGGACTAGGTGCAATCATAAAATCCTACATTGTAGGGGATTTGATTTTGTGGTAATTTAAGGAAATTTTAAATTAATAAAAATATTGCTCAAACTCTTCTACGTAAAATTTCCTGTGTCTGTGGCTCGTGTAAGACTAGTAAACTCCTAGAAGTTCCGCTATCAATCACCTCTAATTTTGTTCCCATTCCAACCAAATTCGAGATGCATTAAGTCGCTAAACATAGCACTTCATATAGTCCACAGGTGCAGCAATTTGGCCAAACATTGAAAATCATTCATCACCTTTAATTTTTATGACCAAGAAATTGCCGCGTCACCTTTGACGCCGTCTTTGACCTCGTTGTGCTATGTATCCCCTGCTAGCTGTTTCAGTAGTGAGCAACGATATATTTTCATCAGGGTATGGGTGGATAAGGTGAGAATGGACAATATCAGTGTAGTTAATAATAAATTTAAGGGAACAACAAAGTGATATTTTAGCCTGTTTAGCCAAAAAGCGATTTTCGGATTTTTATTGCAAAAGATGCAGCATACTTTAAAGAATATATCCGCGAAGTATTAATCCCCTAGGGATGGAGGAACACTTATTTTGGACGCCATTTTTTAGGTGGTGCGCCTTTGCCTCTGCCTTTTAAATGGGCACGCCCGCACCTTCCATTTCAACTTAAAACTTACTTTTTCCGAAATTACCTTTTTTTCTTTTTTCTTTTTTGTTACTTTCTCATATTCAAAATCTATCTTCGCCCACAAAAATCTAGCTAGAGATCTAAAAATTGTTTCCAGTATATTTCAGTACATGGGTAATAAAATGAGCATTTGGAATTTTGATATTGCTTATACCTTTTTTTAAATAATATAATGTTGTTTTATGACATTTCTACACTTTGCGGTATTAACAATTTTTAAACAGAAACTACTCACTATATGAACATGTCCTTCCTTTAATTTGTTACAAAGGTAAGAAGAGATACAATTTTAAACAATTAACTCTATTGTTCAACATCTGTTGGAGAAGATAGATTTTGATTATACCCAATAAAATGTATATAAATTAATTAATATATCAGTAATTTGATTAGATATTGGAATGAATTTTGGTATACACATTTGTTTAGTAATGCCTGTGCAAGAAGCTGTGTCTAACTTGAACATTTTTGAAAATCAACTTTTTCACTTCGGTGTATCCTTAATGGAGGCTAATGATTGATGTATTTGAAGCGAGTTGCCAACTATTTGAGGTTGAAGAATTCAACTGTTTCAGAATCTTATCACTCGAAATTGTGACCACTGAATTATATCTGCTAATATCTGACATATCCAAACTTTACGGTTTAAAAATAGCTGTTTCCATAATCTTAATGCGTACGTTACCGTGACTCGAAGAAATTTTAAGCGCAAGATTCCTTGGTTGCTTCCGCCAAATCTATGTAGCCCGAGCGTTGCCCTTGTCACAGTCTACCGATAATCACAGTTCTCTTCTTTAAGATTGTAAAACACGACTGGAAGGACGCGAATTTTGGAAACACATGCTCTTTTATGAACTTATGCCCTGCCTAGTTATCATTCCATACCAATGTTCCTACATTATGTAGCTCAACCTTAAAACTGCTAATTAATATCTGCTATAGGGGAGCTTACTGAATTCCAAAAAAAAAACGCCTTGAGCTAATGGTATTATTCGCCACACTAACTTAACCAAATCATTTTCCTTATCATGGAACTTGCTAATGACCCCAATCCTCTGAAAAGTGTTTGTTAGCTAGCCACTGAATCTAACACGGGCTAGTTGCATTGATTTTAACATACGGAAATTATTTTTAAAATTATTTATCGTACCATTTCTTTATAAAATTCCTCATCTTTCTGGTCAATAATTCCGGAATCAATTTTATACTGATTTGAACCAAATATTCGGCGCTCTATAGTAAGGAATCCACCCTCCCAGGATCATATCTTGGTTGTGTTGGTAACATTGCAAGTATAAGCCCGTGACACGCATCTACCACGCACACTATAAAAAGCTAAATTTACTCCATATTCTGATTTCCCTATTATTCAAACTGACTTACTGCGTCCTACTTCGTCATCATTTACCCACACTCCCTTTAACATTTTGTCGTGAAGGAGGCCGCGAAGATCAGATAGGAGAAGAAGAAAAAAAAAAGAAAAAAAAAAAAGGAAAAAAAAAAAAGAAAAGAAAAAAAGAAGAAGAAGAAGAAGAAGAAAAAAGAGGGGTGCCAAGAGGGGTACCATCGCGGTCTAAATTCCCGTTTCTATGCATGAATCCAACGTTCAAGAATTGAAAGTCCTTGTAAATAGTTTCGTTAAACATTCTCAGTTATTACTGAAAAAAGAAGGGAAAAAAACTAGTTGATTCCACAATATAGCTACTCCACGGTGGTTTTAATACTATGGTACATATTTCCTTCCATTTATGCATGTTTCAGTCATCTTAGGATCTGTAGAAAAAGTTTTGTATATTTGGAAAGCTTTGAGTGTTTCACATTGTGCTATACAAAAACACCCCTGGCGGCTCTTCCGTATGAACAGCACAGTCACAAAGTGCCTGCTACCGGCCAAAGCGTGAACTAATTAGGGAAGGTAGACTTGGAACAAAGCCCAAAATCTTTTGTGACGCGACTTTTGTACGCGTTAACCGGAATGTGCGTTGTGTCCAAATGCTTTTGGTGGCGGACGGCGGTCATTTCCAGGACCATTATGATATACAGCTGTTTCACATGCACCAAAATGAAACTCCTGCAAGCTTCACCTCACGAACATACTTTGTTTGTTAGTCAGTAGCAAAATATTGGGCTGGATTGTGGCAGAAAATGCCTTGTATTTGTCTGAAATAACCGATAGGAGTGGCCGAGGTCGTTAAGTCACGTACTCATGCGCTCAGTACAAATCCTGCCAGGAACGTCCACCTTGTTTGAGGGATTTTTCCAGCTTTTCCTCAGTCCTCATGACTGCCATATGCAGAAAAGATACCAAAATCTTAGACTTGGAGTGTTTCCTTTATAAACCTGTTTTTCCAATTTATCACCAGTAATGTCACCTGCGATGCAGTATGAACTAAGAGCGTGCTTTAAGGTACATATTCACGTTGGGAACAAAAATCTGCACTTTTAGCCAGAATTTTTAAAATTTTTGCAAACCATTGGCATAATAAACTATAAATATTTACACTATCAACATTTAAAAATATTTTGGGTAACCTTAAGAAAATTCAAAATTGAAAATGTCATATATTCTTTAACTTCTGTAGCTTCTATAAAAATACAGATGTTTCAAACTTTAATACTGCAATTTGTTTCTCAGAACCTATACAATGATTTGAACCCCAATTATATGAAGTAAACTGTGTGTTTAAAATGTTATGGACTTTGAAATTCGAAATTCCTCTTTTGCAGGTTGAATTTTTGTTTAAATGATTACAGAGTTTTTGTAATTTATGTTAAGATCATAGTTCCTGATATACATCATTCCCTGTCCAATAAGCTTCAAGACGATGTATGAATGAGTTGTGTAACATAATTTCCTAGCAATTGACAAAGGTAAAAATGTTCAACATTTTAACCTCGGGAAATATTGAAAAGAAATGTATGCAATGTTATGTGCCCAGGCTAACATGATTGTGCAAATTGTTATATCCCACAAAAATAAACAAATCTGATATGTTGCACTCACAAGAATTTCTCTACTATTGCACTAGGTACCTATTCTCGTGTTAGTTGAGATAAGCAGTTGCAGAAATTATCTTATTGCGTATTTTCTTATAGGTGCAAGGAGAATACGGGAATACTGTAGGCATTGAGGATCTCAAATTCCGTTCTCTTTGCACGGTTAACATATGAACAAATGAATAATAATCTTCCATTTGACGAAAGTTTAAGTTTTCCAAAACTCACACAAATAAGAAGGAATATCTCCGAAATTGTTCACTCTACAAAAATTTATTTGGACATAAAGTGTGTGTTTTAGCAAGATCTATATTTTTTTGTAGAGTAAGATTTGGTCTATCACTTACAAGTTTACTCAATTATGCAAAAGTCATCCAGAGTAAACACTATAACACGGGCTATAGCTAGAAAGTTCAAAATATGCATTTGTTTCGCCATAAAAACATCTTAAGCGTATGGATTTTAATAAAAATCGCTAGTCATTTTCGAGAAAATCAAAATTTTTGAAGAATTTTCGATTTGAAGGGTGGTTTAGGGTCGAGGAATTCAGTTCAAAATCTTCGTGTCGCGTCCTTAGGAGATGTTAAACTTAAATAACAACTTTGGTTTCTAACCGAATTTTCGTTTTTAAGTTATACTGCTCACAGACACACAGACACATACGCGGTCCTTTTTCTCAAAATGCTTTTTTGTATTCATGGGACTCAAAACATATATTTCCGGTGAAATCTCGACATTGAATTTTTGGGTGGAATACAATAATTCCTCTACTTACTATACGTAGTATAGAAAGTAAAAATTGAAAATGTTGAAGAAAAATAGCGATTTCCAGAGTAAAGATATACCTTAATAGGCACACACGCACGAACGCACGAACGCACGAACGCACGCGCACGCACGCACGCACACGTGTACTTGTGTTGACGCTAAATGATGAGCACATAGAGCTGTAATACTTTAGCTTTAAGCGTTAGGTTTACATAAAACATGGCACTGATATATAAAATAAGAATTATTCTGAAAAGACATACCTACCTAGAGTGAAGAAATTCACCAGTGATATATGTTTCCTGAGTACACAGAAAAGGCTACCATCAAGTTAAATACATATGATAAGATAGCTACAGAGTGTAGAAATGGGTTAAAAGAGAACTTCACAATAAAGGCTATAAATGTAAGACCTTATCTGCCATTTTGACACTTAATATCCGTTCTGCTGTACTAGAACTGGGGTAAATAAGGGCATGGCGGTGAATGCTCCAGTTCAGTTTTATGTAGACGGATCGAGAGGGGTACGTCATACAATAGATGGATCTGGAATATGGACTGTGGTGTACATATCGAAATTTCTGCTTCACAGATATTATCCATTGTAAACAACACAGCAACAGAAAGGCTAGTCATTCTTATACAATCTCCAAGCATCTTCGTCCTTCCCTGCCATTCGCCACTATCAATTTTATCTCCCCTTTACACAAAAACACACAGAGACAAACGTACGTGTTGAGTGATGTTATAAAGTCACTTGGGGGTGATCAGTCATTGTTGATAGTGAACAGAGTTTCAAACTTGTCTTCAACAACCCACAGGCTCACTTTTCCCCACACGTTTGTTTAACCAGTATAAATTCGTTTTATTTTTAATATACAGGATGGACGGGACTGCTTTGTCCTTACGTTAAACAGGGATTCTGTAACAGATATATCCAATACAATCATTGTCAATAAACAGCTGTTTCGCTTTAAAAAAATGTGTAAAATATTTGGAGCTATCCAGCTTCTTGATGGATGTGTATAAATGGTTTATTGTTTCACTAACTGGCGCACAAACATTATGTGTACAATATTGGAATGTGTTTTTATCTTAATTCGAATGAATTTAGTAACACTTTAATACTAGCATGACGTTGGCAAATCCCTCTTAGAAATTAAACTTTCCAATGACATTTTGACTTTAAATTGTGATTAAATTCTTTCGAATTAAGGAAAAAACGCATTACAGCGTTGTTCACACAATATTTGAGCGACAACCAGTGAAATAATGAACGATTTATGTCCACTCGTAAACAACTTAGATGGCTCCAAATATTTCACATACTTTTTCAGCGAAACGGTTCTTTATTCATAATAATTGTATTGGACATATTTATCATCATTTGGAATCGCTTGTATAGCCGAAGCAGTACCTTCCACCCTGTATACAGGTACACAGGGATGACATTGGTTATGTAGTAATTCCATAATGTAGATACTGATGCCACATTTACTAAACAGTGATATTAATGATTGTGTAAATATAAGGAGATAGACAATTGTAATAAATAATGTCCATAGATTAAAGTCAGTCCACAATATAAAAGCATGAAATACGGTTTTGTCAGTCAATAAGAAACCGTTAGCAAGGAAAGCTATTTATGTAAGAAAAGCTATTAGTTATAGGTCAAAGCAGCTAAGGCAATGACGCGTTCCGTAGAAATCAGGCAACAAGAAATCTGGCTCAACGTTTAGATAGCTACAGCTCATTACGTTTATAAATCAGAATCTCTTAAATAATGCACGTATACCTACAAAGTTTTGAAATTTAGAAAGGGAAAAGAGCTCTGAGAATTTAGTGGGTAACATGCGTACCAAATTGAAGTGTTGCCTATGTGTAATCCAGGACCTTTGCTGGGGTATTCATGAAAGTAGCGGGACTCATGTTGATAAAAAAGCAAGTATTATTAAAATTCCTATCTTTCATGTCCTGCAGTCTTACAATCGTTACAGAAATGTTTTACTGTGTTCGATTATCGGCAGCCTGTAGCGCTTAAAGACCGCGCTCGTGTTATCACATATTGGACAGTAGCCCAAAGTGGCTTTCGCACTTAGCATTTCAGTGACTTTTGCTTCTCATTGTGATCACTGAAACAGTTATACAATAGCTATGGTTTCGAGTGCTCAGATTCATAAAAAGTTAAATTCTTCATCGTCAAACGGTTGCTATCTCATTTATTAGTCTCCATTAAGCTTATCAGTCAACTTAACTAGCGTTGTCTATTATCACACCCATCCAAGCATGCCCTGAGACAAAATATCCCATTGTTCATCAATACAGCAGCCGGCAGCATATTCATCAATGATGGAGACATAAGAGATGACATCAAAACTGTCGCGCACCGGGAAAGACGTTATCAACATAATGTATTGTAGTAATTGTTTCCCACTGAGCACTAAATTCGCCGTAAAAATTGTGTGTATGGGATGTCATATCACGTCATGTGTTATCTGATAATATTAAACTGGTTCTGGATTATTAGCAATTTAAAATCAATTTAATGCATTTCTTCCCTGCTTGGCTAGATAGTTTCCACAAAGTCGTAATTCTTTTGGTCTACTGCATGTGGCAACGGGGAAGGGTAACAGCGGTCCCACCTTACCATCACTTGAGTCACACAATTACTGTAGACTCTAGATGAGAAAATACCTATATGGTGTTCTGCTCTTCAGAATAGTGATGGGGAACAGTAGCTTATGATGAAGTCAGAAATGCTTCTAGGTACTGTGTACGTGTATTAAATACATGTGCCATGTTAGTATTCCCAAACTGCTATCATAAGAGGGCATGTTTTCTAAATTAAGAGGCCTAAGTCTTTCTGCTATGTTGGAGGTTTAACCATAATCTTTCTCAGGTAAAGTCAGAGCTGATGATGTCAACATATTTCTTACAGCCACATTTTCGAGAGCTAGAAACGCTTTTTTGGAGTCAGGGGGCCTCAAAACATATTTCCAAGGAAATCTCGACATCGAATTGTTGTGTGGAATACAATACTTCCTGTACTTACTATATGTAGTAGAGGAAGTAAAAATTGTACCACCATGTAATCTTCTAACCAAGCAGTTGTGCACCAAATTATTAAAACCCTAAACACAAAACTATATTTTGTTATAAAAAGACGCTTTATATCTCTGCATCCAACTTCAAAGAAGATACACTAAAGAATTGAAAGAAACTTTAAAAATCATGGGTTTGGAAGAGCATTTTAATTTAGAAAAAATATATAAAGATTGAAGTTTAACATTTTATGAAGTTTATTTAAACATCACGTCCTCGTATTTGAGTACAGCACTTTTTATATTATTTATGTTTGTTGTGTTTTTCTTTATTTGTGAACGCCCCTTACCTACTATGGGTTCCCACTTTACACTAGAAGTGAGAGACCGCGTAATTTTGTTCAGGTTTGTGATTATTTTATGTACCGTAAATCTACGACATGGGACCACCAGTTTTACTCCCCTTCCAAATGGAGCCATGCTAATGACTTTTACTATTAAAAAACTCATTGTTTTCCGCTGAGTTTGAACCCAACATTTCGGGAATCAGAAACTAGCATGTAGCACTTTGAAGTGTAAATGATCGAAGGCGCAAAACCAGAACTGGATCCTGAGTCTTCGACCAATGAGGACTCTTCTGTGGAAATAATAAAAAACAGATGCGTCTTCAAATGTTTAACAAAAATCGAATAGAGTTTAGTGATTTGCTTTATAAGAAGTACGGCTGCAGATGGGAGAGTTACAGTGGCGTGAAAAGTTTCAAAATGTAAATCAGCCATAAATAATCTACTTGTTGAAAATTAGAAAACTGAAATCTGGACTGCAATCATTTGCCTGAAAAGAAAGCAAAACGTCAGAAATTGTATAAATAAATGAATTTTTAAAAAATGGGAAGTTGTATTGCCTCAGTGTAGCAGCTCGTTTCTTTTTCCTCGCTTTTCCCCTTCTCTATGCTGAGACGGCCCCTGAAGGAAGAAATGTGATAAGAGGAGATAGAAAAGAAGGGTGGTTTTACGTAGGGGCTTGATTGCACTGGTTGAGAACAGGCTAAAGCGGCACTGCAAATTGTTCGCCAATAATCCACACACAATTTCCAAGCTGAACGTCTTTACGGGATAAATGTAAACCTATCAGCACAATACCAGAAGTACTGGTAGGTTTCTTAGAGTCAAAGGCATTTGTGTATACCAAATGTTTAAAAAATCCAATATTGCAACTTTAGTAGGCATTGCCCAAAACTAGAATGTTACTATAAACATGCCCGAAAACAAATATCCGTTGAGATATGAGCAATTTTACTTGTGTGAGTACTTGCTCCAGACAATGGACTTTATCGAACAAGCGTATTCTTGGGAACACTTTACTGTTACAAACGTTTAATGGAGCAATTGCTGGGTAAATATTCATAAACAGCAAACAGGAGTGAGATGATTTCTGCCATTCTGTCCTCTGGTATAATAGGCACAGCTTATTGACATACTCCAAAAAACAACCTTGACATTTTCCTCCCATTATGGTGCAGCCTGGTTATATTTGATTATATTTGATATTTAGCTCTCGGAAGTGATTTATGCAAGTGTCATTGCAGAACAAGATTCTTCGAAGGTGAATATGTTCTTTGTTATGTGGTAACGATGTCTTCAAGCATTATTATCGTTTGAAAGCATGATACCCTGACCCTGTAATATTTGAGGTTAGAAATGCCTTTATTACGTACGTTGGCGGGACTGCTTTTTGGGATGCCTTCGTCTGCTGCTGGATATAATGTCGGCCACGTTGAACTCTTGGGAAACGCCGATAAACGTGCCCGCTATAAAATCTGCATGTTATGTCGGTACTGCTACACGAGATGCACCGTGTGCTTACCATGCATTGTTACATATATCTTAACCCTTCTTGTCAAAGAATACAGAATTCTTTTGATCATACCTGGCTCCTCTCACATTTGGGGATACGCGCTCTTGTATTAATACTGTTACCGTTGCCGTCGCCGTCGCCGTCACCGTCACCGTCACCGTCAGCGTCACCATCACCGTCACCGTCACCGTCACCGTCACCGTCACCGTCACCGTCACCGTCACCGTCACCGTCACCATCACCATCACCATCACCATCACCATCACCATCACCATCACCATCACCATCACCGTCACCGTCACCGTCATTGTCATTGTCATTGCCAGTGTCATTGTCATTGTCATTGCCAGTGTCATGGTCATGGTTACTGTTGTCACTGTTGCCACTGTTGTTATTCTTATTCTTATTATTCTTATTATTCTTCTTGTTATTCTTGTTGTTATTACTATTGTTATTCTTGTTGTTATTACTATTGTTATTGTTATTATTATTATTATTATTATTATTATTATTATTATTATTATTATTATTATTATTATTATTATTATTATTATTATGATTATGATTATGATTATGATTATGATTATGATTATGATTATGATTATGATTATGATTATGATTATGATTATGATTATGATTATGATTATGATTATGATTATGATTATGATTATGATTATGATTATGATTATGATTATGATTATGATTATGATTATGATTATGATTATGATTATGATTATGATTATGATTATGATTATGATTATGATTATGATTATGATTATGATTATGATTATGATTATGATTATGATTATGATTATGATTATGATTATGATTATGATTATGATTATGATTATGATTATGATTATGATTATGATTATGATTATGATTATGATTATGATTATGATTATGATTATGATTATGATTATGATTATGATTATGATTATGATTATGATTATGATTATGATTATGATTATGATTATGATTATGATTATGATTATGATTATGATTATGATTATGATTATGATTATGATTATGATTATGATTATGATTATGATTATGATTATGATTATGATTATGATTATGATTATGATTATGATTATGATTATGATTATGATTATGATTATGATTATGATTATGATTATGATTATGATTATGATTATGATTATGATTATGATTATGATTATGATTATGATTATGATTATGATTATGATTATGATTGAGATTATGATTATGATTATGATTATGATTATGATTATGATTATGATTATGATTATGATTATGATTATGATTATGATTATTATGATTATGATTATGATTATGATTATGATTATGATTATTATGATTATTATTATTATTATTATTATTATTATTATTATTATTATTATTATTATTATTATTATTATTATTATTATTATTATTATTATTATTATTATTATTATTATTATTATTATTATTATTATTATTATTATTATTATTATTATTATTATTGTTGTTGTTGTTGTTGTTGTTGTTATTATTTTAATTTGGATTATTATTAATTATAATAAAATTATTTCGGATTACACTAGATCATCTACATGAAACCAAAAATTAATTGGAGAAAACATTACACACAAAAGAGTATTTGTCTTATGTGAAACAAATAGTTGCAAACATGCGTGTGAAAATATCACAACCACCAGTTCCTCGTTGAGCAACTGGGTGTTTTCAGTATCTGAGAAAACCTAAATATTATCATTTTATTCTTGAATGAAATTTCAGTATCATTTTAAATGAAGATTTTTCCATGCTATGCCGCATTTACAATTGTTGCAATTTGTTTATTTGACGTGAACTTGACTACGGAGAAATCATGCTATGTGATGAAAGTTTCTCAAAACAATGAAGTTTTGCCAATTATATTTGATATTTTAACAGCAAAGCACTATTCCAGTCATGGTGAGAATCCTAACACAACCATAAGGAAGCTATGAATTCACAATAAAACTTCCGGGAATGGAAGAGGTTTCTTAAACAAGTCGCGTTTTGGAATTATATCTTAACATGATTGTGGCTTAAAGCAATGATGAGTTGGCGGTTCATGGCTTTAAAGTAAGTTCAAATGTGGCAGAGTAAAGTTACCCCTTCATTTACAAGAGAAGCACGAGATTTCCTTCCACCCCTACGGTCTTCTTTTAGCAACCGTTGCAATCTACAAGAAGAGCGCATACTGCACAATGCACGACAAAGCCGCAGTTTTCTCCCATTCATTTTGCACCCTTTGCCAGTAAAGCTCCGTTCGTTCGTTTCTCCGGGCACATATGAAGAGGAACGAGAGGATGCGCAAGGGGTAGATAAACGTGTGTACCAAGGAGGGCAAGTTGCATTCCAGGAGCCTTCAGGGATGTTGTCTCGCCCTTGGACACCTAATGAGTATGTCTGCTGGGGAGCCCGGAGAGTTACGCATGAAGGGACTTAGAGCAACAGTCACGTTGGCGAGAGAGGGGGCTGACATCATCTCCCCTTACTCCCCATGCGACCTGCCCCACACACATGCGCCGGGGACAGAGAGAGAGAGCGATAAGCTCACTCACTACCTGCAGCAACGGGATTTAATGGGTATTTACACTCGATTTGTCCAGTTTGCTGCTCGCGTTCTGTTGTTCTGAGAATAGCTGTACTCCCGAAGGAATGTAAAAATATTACAGTAGGCGTGCGCAGCTGTAGGCTGGCTCTAAGTCAAAGGATATTGGCGATGCTGGTACCTCCAGCATCTTTACTTTCCCCCGATGTTTAAGGCATGTGATGTCTTACACTTGTGTGGCTTTTTCCTAGCCACTAGTGCTCACTACTTTACACCTAGTAAGTGCAGAAAGTTGATACCGGAATTATTGATGGGTTAGATTTATAACTTTATAATTGCAATAAATAATTTTCACACGTTAAATTCAATTTATAACGTAATAAGCTTTAATTGTTGTTATTAGCTAAGCAATGCAAGTTTCTTGGATAGGGTCATTCACGAAGACCTAAGTGTAGCTCAGGTAAATTAAGGTTCTAGTGAACACACTCGGCCATTAGCTTAAACGTCACATTCTAGAAGCTCGGTGTCACACTGGTGGCAAGATGCATATAGGAATTTCAGAAAACTACAGCGCACATGAAATTCTCGGAAATTTAGCAGTAACAGTATCTCTTCAAACACTAATTCTCAGTTTTAAGGAGATGCACCACCGAAACTTGGTGTACATTTTGCAAAAATGTATATATGTATTCCATGACTTTAAAAACACCTATGGGCCATTAAGTGTAAAACCTGTTTTGACTTGTGATGTCATAGATATTTATATAATGAACGTTAAAATGCAGAATAAAAATATTTTTATTTTTAAAATTTGAGGTTTTTGAACTTTTCGGCACATACATTTTTTTTCTAATGTTACACACGATTAATACGATTCTTTAGAGATCTGTCACGTAGGTTCTCAAAGCAAAAGCAATTAAATCTGTCATATCTTTTTCCTTCTGAACTGGGTTTGAGTTATTCGTTTCTAAAGCTATATAAAACTTAAAAGAACTAGGAATTTCAAGAGCCAATTAATCTGGTAAATGACTAGAATTTTAGAAAATTGTTGTTGTATACAAGCATCGTGTGGAGGATTTGCACTCTAATAAAATTAATTTTAAAAATTTAATAACTCCGAAACTAAAACATATATCACACTGAAATTTAAAACCATCTAGTGTTCATATAAGGCAATATCGAAAATACATTTTCAGCTAAATGAGCTGAACGCTTATTTTCGTCCCCTTAAGGGTTGAACATTTGTGTAGGAATCTGTGTAGCTGTAGCCATGTAGCCGGGACTGAAGTTAATAAAGCAGTATGTATTACTAAAATTTGCGTATTTACTGTCAAGTCTGCCATGCATAAATCAAGTATTTACTGTGATCGGCAGTTAGTTGCGCCCAATTACCGTACCTGAGTAATGTAGGTTTAGCAGTAATTTCTGATTAACATTTCTGGGACTATCGGCAACCTAGTCTTCACATTGTTCTTGTTGTTATTGCTGTTATTGTTGTTGTTCTTGCTGTTCTTGTTGTTCTTGTCATTGTCCTTGTTCTTGTTCTTGTTGTGCTTCTTTTTGTTGTCCTTGTTGTTCTTGTTCTTGTTTTTCTGACTTTCTTCTTCTTGTTGATCTTGTGCTTGTTCTTGCTGGTATTGTTCGTGTTGTTCTTGTTTTGTTGTTCTTGTTTTTGTTATTCTTGTCGTTTGTTATTCTTGTTTTTGTCGTTCTTGTCCTTGCTGTCCTTGTTCTTCCTGTTTTTGTTGTTCTTGCCCTTGTTCTTGTTCTTCTTGTTTTTCTTTTTGTTCTCCTTGTTCTTCTCCTTGCTCTTCTTCCTCTTCTTCTTGCTTTTCTTCTTGTTTTTATTCTTGTTCTTCTGTTTTTCTTCTTGTTCATCTTATTATTGTTCTTCTGCTTGTTGCTCAAAGAGATGGTCTGTATACGCCAGAGTTAGCATATGTAATACAATAGTTACCATTTCAGTTGATCAGATTCAGTAACAGTTTAGCTCTTCAACCCCAACAGTGGGCAACTTCATTAAATTTATTGTCAACGGTCACGTGGCGAACAGCTCTTAAAAAGTGGCTTTGGCTTAAGCCTACTGTATTCCTCTATTCCCATTATATGATAGCTACAAGAAAATATGCAACAAATGCATTTCTACAAATGTTTATCTCAATTGACGTGAAATGCGTAGATAGAAGAACGAGCTTTTTTAAGAACAGTTTATTGAGGAATGAGTAGAGAAGGTCGTGTAAATGTAAAGTATCAGAACATGTATCCTTAGATGCGGCTACCGTAATTATTGTACCCTTCTACTTTTTTCTTATTTTCACAATCACATTGACACTACTAATCTCTATGGAGGGCAGGGAACAGTCCTAATTAAAGAAGGATCTCCACTCCAAAGCCGTGAATTAAATCCTAAAGCTTCGGATGAAAAGTGTGCTCCCTGACCATTTTCGATTGTTATTAAATAGAAGTAATAATATCAACGCAATCTCAATTCAAATGTAGGTGTGAATACACTTACCTAGCTTTCTTATGTTACCTATACGTTTTTTCTGGCGCCTTGAGGTTTGACATTAACATATCTGATCCTGAATAAACGTCACTTACATTTACCACCAATTAAATGTTTTAAAGTTACTTAACTATGCTTTATGAGACTGCACCTGAAGTCAAAATATAGTGCGTCTATTAATGCATATTTTAAACAGCACTCTTAACACAAATATGATAGCTCTCTCTTCAATATGTGTTTAAACACACCAGTATATGAGGTGACTAAACCTCAGTGCTTTGTACGCCGAAAAATAGGATAAGCTAAGATAGGTTAGGACAGGATAGAAGGGTAGGTTATAAGATAGAATAAGAATAGAATAGGAGGATACGTTAGGTTAGTATAGGATAGGTTGGATAGACTAGTAGGATAAATTAATTTGGGATAGGACAGGATAGGACTTTAGTGAGGGAATACGGGACGTCCACATTGAAGGTCTTTTGTACATATGCTCCTTGCGGGGCACCCCCGCGAAGGAAGGCTGAGGCGAGAGGAGACAGAAAGTGGCTGAACCAAGGACTCACGACAGAGCAGACGTCTAGTACGACCGGCCTCCCACCCACACCGGTCTTAGACATCCTCTAGGTGGGTTCAGATTTCGGAGACCACTCGCCAAAGGTCGAAGGTTTGCCAAGAAAATATTCCCTGCCATGCAACGCCAAGTCCCCCGCCGACACATACTACACTGAAAGAGACTTGCCAAATGAAGGGTCAAAGGAACTGAGAAGTGAAGCAAAGTGGAGGGGCTGGAAAAGTCGGGGGATGGATCGAACGTAATCTGCATTCACCTAGCGACCCGGGAAACCGCCGAAAAATCCATCTGTCCAGTAGGCCGGCCGTCGGGATCGAACCCACGACCTTCCGAACGCGGACCACGGACGAAACCACCTGGGCCACTGCGCTCGGTTAAACCGAAAAATAAGGCAATATTTTCCCATATTTTCCTTAATTTCCTCAATGACAATAAAACGTCTAAGGTGCTTATTTTCCAAATTAACTTTAAAACATGTTTATACGTGTCGAAATATAGTAACAAATAATGTATTGCAGATCATATGAATTTTATAGTCCTTAAGTGACGATGTTATGGTATATTTTATTACTCTCTTTTCGCTAATAGTTTATTTCTCTGATAAGCCTAACTAATGGATTTCCTGTACTTGATTACTCTTAAGTAAAATTATTTTAAAGTTTCTTTAAGCACGTGCGTATAATTTATTCCTTGTAGGTATATCCCGATATTTGATGAAACTCCCCTTGTATGTATGCTAGCTCAGGTATGCGCTGAAGCACGTAATTATAACCGAGCAACATCTGCAGATCCTCGTTGGAGTGTTCATTTGTTTTCGTTAGAGTTCGCTGAAATATGCGCAGACAGACAGCAAGTTTCTGTCATCGAGAATATTCAATAAGGCTGGCGTGTGCATAATAGGAACCCCCGTGCACATGCTCTACACCAAAATATCGACAGTGGTGGTTATGGTCGTTAAAACATGGGAATCACGCGGTTGGAATCCCACGGAAATCATCCTTCCTCACTGAGGATTCTTCCAAAATTTCCTTTGCGCTCATAAGTAGTAAATGGTAGACTAAACGAATTTTTGGAGCATTTGCTTTTCCAATTATCATTTTACTTCATGTATCATCAGTATAGTGTGAATCTCGCATTTGGGAGATCCGGGGTTTTATTCCTCTCGACGTTTTATGTTTCGCAGCAAAATAACCGCTTCTAAAAAGTACAATACTGTAAATAGTTTTCTAATCACTGCTCAATGCGAATTCATTTCGGGTGAAGAATCTACAAATGTTTAAATTCATTTCTCTATATCCTGCACGTATGCTACAGATACTTATGTTCTTGGCTCCTGAATTCTTAGAGAAGTGTTTATAACAGAGGTATATAACAGAGGCCAGATGCAGTTACCTAAACACTATTAACATATCATTAGGCTCCAGTCCGGGTTTCAAATGACGCTCTGTTGAGACCTACTTAAGTATATCCCTTTGAGCTTCATGTATGTTGACAGTACAGTAGGTAGAGAAGGGGAGAGTGACACACGCTATAGTAACCTGTTTGTAAGGGAACGCGAGAGTACCGTCCTACCCAACGCTTGCTACGTCACCAAATCTCCCCACAAACATAAATGAAATGCCTACCACATGCAACCGGGACCGAAGCACACTTATTACTGTTAAGTAATACATAGCATACTCTCATTACATAAGGTTGGTCTCGAAATGAATAATGATATACTCGTAGACGTTATTGTTTACCGAGCAGAGCCGCTACTGAGATTAAAGCCTATTTTGTACACCTTATCTCGCACATATTGAAAGGTCAGAAAACTTATAGGTATGCAATTGAAAAGCTGTCTGTTTGTCATGGGACAAGCCTGACCTGCACAACTGAGGCAAACTTTAAGAAGTGATGAGAGGCAAATGATCGTCAATCGTTTCGCAATGCTTATCCAAGAAATGTGAAGAGTAATCATCATGACATGATAATATTCATTGTGTAATACATGCATGTTGTTAGGCATATAATTGCAGATATCTGTACACGTAATTGAGAAAAGGGTAATGACTAATATTACATCAATATTTGCTTCATTTGCGGGTTTGTACTCTATTAAGAGTATTATGTTTTTACGTTGGTTGATAGATCCCTTCAAGTAGGAATGCCACAGAAAACTTGATGCACAGTGGGTGGAACAAATGCTATAACGCGGAAACGAATGCCATATCGGAAGTGGGTTCGAATGCTTTCTGCAAGGCCATAGGCCTCACATTACCTGCTGCCTGCTCTCTAGTTCATGACCTTAGGGGAATGAAGGGGAGAGGAGAGACGTTCCACGTAGTGTAACCCGAGTTTTGTAAACTTCCTCGCAAACGTTGCTGCTGGTCACGCCGTCAACTTATGTACATGCAAAGTTATTCGCGCTGTTTGTTCGCTGCTAGTTTCTCTTAATTTCAGTTGTAATATCGTAGGCGTCACTAGTATTATGTTGGAAGCCTAGGAGTACTGTGAAATCGGCCATGATATTGTGGTTGCAGAAGAAAGGTATTCAAAGTCACAGCTCTATATGAAAAACAGATCTTTATAGGAGGGGTGAAACAAACAAGCCTAAAGAGATTTTTAAAGAGCACGCATTTTTGGTCTCAATGGGAAACAATGTCATTCGCTTGTCCCCATACATGTGTGATCACAATCCCATAGAACTAGCTTGAGTCAAGGTAAAATGAATACTTAAAGAAATGTAACAGGTGACTTATCCCTACAGGAATTGCACGATATAACGCTCGATATAACATTTGTGACCGAAACAGACTGACAGGGAGTTTGAAAAGATAGAAAAGGTAGAAAATGATCAGTCGGAGAAAGACGGAGTGGTTGAAAACATCGTTTACGTTTATAAGCTAAATATACTGCATGACCTGAGAACAACATTTAAATTCCGCTATTTTGAGTGACTTCTTTCCTTTAATCTAGCGTGAATAGTCATTCCAAAGTTGACACAATTATCGTCAGCGCAATCAGAAGCACGAGTTTAGCTTCAGATATCGTGGTGTACCTAGAATTGTTTACTTACTAACAGCACTCCTGGCAGGGACCATGAGCTGGTGAACAAGCTGTAGGTCAGTAGGTTGGCATTAAACTGTGAATCAAAACAGCTAGTCTATCTGACAGGCGTTGTTCACTTCGTGCCGCAATTACGAACATGCAGAAAGCATCAGGTAGTACACTGTGTGAGTGGTTTGGAGGAAAACTTTAGATTAAGAGAAAAAAAAACGACTAACACACCGTGGTGGATACATATTAAGGTAACATTTGTCAAGATATCTGCAGTTACACCCTTAACATCCTGTACATTTATTAAGATACTAATAATGTCCAACTAAATTTTATTTATTGTCAAATTAGTGCTGTTAAACCCAGTGGAAATTATTTGCGCACATGTATGCGTCAAGCACGTGGCGGGTTAAGTTATTAACTAAGTTCATTAGGATGAACTTAAGTTCATTAAGTTATTATCTCCAACAGGTTCCTTCCTACCTGAGATAGAGTGCAGTTATAAGTAACTTTTTTTGTAATTGTCGGGAGAAAACAATTGGAACAGTTGTTATAGTCATTACCCAGAAAAAAAAACCAGTTCATTAAATTCATAATGTAAAGCGTGCGCTGTTTTATTGTGGGTGCGCAAAACTCAATCCTCTACCAAGTTTTTGCTTAATACGCCACTGGTTCAAGTATTGATCAAGAGCTCCGTGGAGGACCTAAGATGAGAAAAAACTGTTGGTAGCTCATATTCTCCTGGACTGACGTTATGTACTCATCAGAATACAATAAGGGCATGTAACATCGAAGACAGCAAAGGCCCATGTTTCATAACTCTTGTGTAGACGTGCGGGAGGCTCCATTTTCTTTTCATTATATCCACACGTGGGGTCTGGAGGGGAATGGAAGGAAATGGGAACTTGTTGAGACTTGTCACTCTATGTTCTTCGGCGACATGCATCTTGACAAAAGTCGAGGATTTCTATAGTATACCCAATCTTATTGAAATCCCAGATAGTGGTGTGAAAACATGGAATTTGAGAGAAAGAAACACATTCAGTTACTAGAGCATGAAGTTAATTTACATCATCATTAAATGCATTACTTAACTACATGCAAACTCGTAAACTTTTAGCAACCAAATAAAATAAATGGAAAGAGCAGCTAACGGGAAAGTTAAAATGCATTTAGCCAGGTTTCACCTAAAGCTCTCAGTTCCCAACCCTTTAAGTCTAAATTAGTGTGGGAATGTTATCACAAATATTAAATCGTTCCTGCCTTAACAATGTAGAGCAATGGTGGGTACCCAGTCATACGGGTATTGCAAAAAGGCTAATGTGGCTGCAAAAAGGCTAATGTGGCAGCAAAAGAAAAAAAAAAAAAAAAAAGAAAGAAAGAAAGCATCTTACCTGTCACAGGGCCAGAACCTTTCTGTGGAATAAGCATCTTAGAAGCCAAAAACACAGTACAAAATTGGATTCGTGATGAAACCCAAAACAAATGCGAAATAATACCCATAAACAGACTTTACAGATAGATAATTAATAAGCCTGAGAACAAACTAACTCACTCGTTAGGTGAACCAAGCCGCAACTTTTAAGAGTTACAAGCTACGTAACTGGACATGGAACATTCAGAAAATATCTAAGGACAATAGGACTATACCAAATGGAACCCATTTGTCACTTGTGTTTAAAAGCCAATGAAAAAGCGAAACACCTCTTATTAAAATGCGAACGGAGAAGATACCACATTCTCGGAGCTACCGCAAAATTAGAAAAAGGTTCTAATTTAGTAGGGCAAATACTACAACTACCTATTTATGTAGATATAGATCCCTAGGCTAGAAAACAGAAAGCACACAAGAAGTCTTTTTAGGCTGAGGTACAAAAGGGAAACCTGTGTCCAAATCGACTCAATAGCCATAAAGTGCATTTGCCACCAAAGGCTGTATTTGTTCAAAAGACTGTGATAAGCAGTGACTCTGCATATGTACGTACTGTGCTCCCGCCAATAAAACGTGGCTTTAAGGAATATGTTTGACATCATTAACTCCAGCGTTTTCTGATAAAGATTACTACTAGGTTTCCAATATATCAACAAGGCACAAGGCAACGGATCACGTAATGTTAGTATTCGCCCGTTTTAGACATTTAGTTGCTGTGTCGGAGATGTTTGTTTTTGGAACAGTTTTTAATCAGTGAATCTTAGGACTTATTTGTCAAGCAGTATTAGTGTTTTTGTCAAGGTTATGATAAGACAGAACAGCTGTAACTTGTAAGCCACGGTGAATTGTAGGTTGTGTTAACGATACAACGGAACTCTGTCTTTGTGATTCAGTTTTACAAGAGAAATAGGGTGACAGCAAAAGTAACTGAAGGTATCATTTGTCACATTGGTGTCAGAAACGGCATTTCTTGAATTGACACTTGTCACAATATATTGAACCTCGAACCGTGGTCTTTCTTTAAAAAAAACGCTGCAGCTGTTGTTGTCGAACACAATCCGTGCAGCCACATTCTCCAGGGTGGAACACAGTAGCAAATATAGCTAGTAAATGTGTTTATGACATCATCGTGGACTGCCATGTGCTGCTCTCTCCCCTTTCGCCTCCACACAGAAGAACTGCTGAGTTTTCTCGCCAGAGGCTTACACACACGCACGCACGCACGCACGCACACACACACCCACACCCACACCCACACCCACAACCACACCCACACCGATATATATATATATATATATATATATATATATATATATTGAAAAAAGTAATAAGTATATTACGTGTAAAACGACTATACCTACAACTAAACTGGGTCTTCAATAACTTTTCTCAGTCAAATAATGAAAATTTAAGCAGGAAACATAATGCAAAAGTGTGTTTGGGCTAAATTAAATCTATTAGTAAACAATAGTGAGAACGAACCTCAAAATAAAGACATTCTCCTTTTACGATTACTTTAAAGGTGTTCACAACTACATGCTTTCGAAATGTGTATTTATACTACTTCGAACATTGTTATACACTTGAGGTCTGGAACAGCTGTGAACTATTTCCTGATTATGTAGCAACGTGGCACATTAGATCTAAAACTTCAGGTATAGTTATTAGTTTATGAAGTCTCCTTCGTTTTTAGTAAGTTCAAATCTTTATTATATTTGCATCAGTGATTGTTCGTGACCTAAACGCTAGGTGAAGTCCTTATCACATAAAAATCACACGCCACATGTCTATTTCTTATATATTAAGTTGATTCTTCTGACCTTTGTGCTCCAGCACTGTTCCACACTGTGTTTTTACACCAAGTAATACTAACAAGTAAGCTAACAAAACAGGTTTTGCATATAATAATTACCACACAGTCACTCATATTCACTGTACCACGAACCTTTAAAATGCTTTTTGTAACATTTCGCACGTTCCACTTTTGTGTCGATAAATTAAGAATAGGGGTTGGTCTCCTTGTTAATAGCGCATCCCTTTTATCACAATCAGTCTACCGTGAAAACACAATATTACCTTGCGGATTCATTTTTCCACTAACTTTAATTAAACAAAGCAGAAGTTGTAGAGAAGCTAACTTCAGTAAAATGAGCAACTAGAGTACACAACCACTTTACCCGGACAGTATTTTTACACTGCTTAGTTAATTACAACAATAACAGAGGGAGGTGAGTTAGCTTGCCTTTCGCGAGGGCAATAAGCCGATAGACTAGCCTCTACAAGTGGCTGAGGTTTATTAAATCCCTGAGTAGCTGCACTTTGCCCTCGCAATAGGTCTATTTAGCAATACGTAGAACGTCATATTCAGCTTGGCTGTCATTGCAATCGGATATAAACATACAGCTATACATCGGCTGACAGAAATAGCTGCACCGTATGTCCCGGAAAGTAAGCGCCCTCTTCGAGACTAAAGCGTGAGAGAGAAGGCAGACAGCTGGTAGTTTTCATCCTTCTCTTTACCTTCACAGATATATTTCCGAATGATTGTTTCTACATTTAAGCGTACAAAAAATTAAGCACCTATATCATATTTAATACAACTAAAACTGGCGAAGTGGAGCTCCACTGGCTTCATCTGAATAGCCACCACTGATTTGCATTTATTTGTCATGTTAATATTGACATAACTAGGCAACATTCTAGCCATTTTTATTTTATATTCATGACTATTTTCATTTATAAGTACCACAAAGGTTACATTATCTTCTGTCCTTATAGAACTTGTCTTATTTCATAAACAATTATGATATTATTATAATATTATGATTTATTTTGTGTATGTATAACACATTTTTATCCTTCCGTAAACATTTTTGCATTATTGAGAGTCAACATATACAGAATAAATGTAAAATAAAATTTGCCTATCTTTAGAGTGGATAGCGAATTTGTGGAAAGAGCGGAAGGATTCGTCTGTATGGAGTTTGGTGAAATTGAACTATAGGAGAGGGAGGGAGAGAGGGAGAGGCAGAAAGGGAGGGAGGAAATGGGAGATTTGTTCATATCCACGGAATGCAAGTGCTCTCACTATAATAAAATGAACTGCATAATCCTTTGACATTTCGTTATCATTAGAAAGGGGTATTTAATCTCCTTTCAGTGGCAAAATATCACCCAAAGGACAACTATATAGCACTTCTATATAGTTGTGGTGGTTTAGCTTGTCTCAAGCACCATAAAAGTGTGACATCACTTCCATCACGCAAGTTAGGGGCAGGCGGATTTTGCGGGCAGAAACACTGGTACCTGCTTCAGTCCAACACTGATTGGATAGAAGGAATCAAATCTTCTCCCCCTTTCCCAAAACAACAGAGACAGGGGTTGGATATCTGCGTTTCTTTTCAACATACCTCTTTCCTTTACTTTAAGCATGAGAAAAGTTAAACCAAATAGCCTATAGTTCTGGATTCCATGACTTTTCAAAGACTATGAAATGTGTACACCACAGCCCGGCAAAAACACAACGTAACCCTTATTTTGGAAGGACTATCAGAATGGAATTCTTCTAAAAATTACCCACCGATTCAGTATTACAGCTCTGAAATGAAATACATCTCACTTGACGAGTATAACCCGTTCCAGGATTAACCTGGTGGCAGAAGGAACGTTGGGTTACAACACGATAGTTACAAGTTTGCTAATATGCCGTGATATCCTGGAAGCGTTCTGTTTCAAGGCTACGTCCACTAACATTTTTCGGCCAATCAATTTTAATTATGCTATTGAGCTCTTCTGGTACACGTACGAAAAGCAATTACCTAAGATGTAATTTTGGAGCATTTAATCGTTGATATCCTAGAAACTGATACATGAGGCTACGATGACTTTTTGGATTTCTTTTGATAATGTTCGACGCCCGTTCTTACCGCATACAGTACCACAGGCGGCAGGAGGTATATACTAGCGATGAATGAAATTAAATGATACTCGGGAAAGGAAATTGGTGATAAGGAGACGTTTCATGTTTAAATTTAGAGCAACGCCCCGACATTTGCTAGTTATCAGGACTGAGGAAAAGCTCAGTGAAAGTAAGTCCTTGTGGTATTGAATACCGTGACAATGACGATGATAATGATGGTGGATGTGAATTCAGGTGACGTGAACTAAGTAAATAATAATTATAATACGGTGTAATTATATTGTTGTTATGTATTTAATCACGAATTAGCACATGCGTGGTAGAAGGCTTAAGGGTTCATCGGAATTACCAGTAAAGAAACCACTTCTTATTTTGGAACGAGTATTTATAATGTAACAATACTGTAGAAAGAGAACCTCAGAAAGGGTTACTGGAAAATGAGAAAATCCCACCTCTGGTGAGCAATAAAATGTAGCACATAGATATTGCCGACATCACTTCCTTCTTAAGCTTATTCTAAACAATGGAACTAAGAATTAAGATGATTAAATAAATTAAATATGAATCCGTTTAGCTATTATTGGCCTGAAAAATAAACCAGCACTTTTATTACGATCTACTTTTGGCCCTAATCCAACTTTTCGCAAAGGACAGTACGAGAACAAGTGTATGTTTATGCTTTTATGAAATACCTACAACCTGAATTCAGAAATGCATCCCACTAAGCTTTGTTAAAGTTTTCATAGCCATTGAGGAGCAAATGATCAGAATGTATTGAATTGTTTAAATATAGAGAAAGATACAAAGTCGTCCAAATACTGGCAAGCTTTGGACAGTCGTGTGTATACAATCGTACCGATGTAGTACGCTGGGTTTATGTTGGTAAGGAAATAATGAACAGCCTCTGTCACGTCCAGCCCCGCTCCACTTCTAACACTCTACTTAATGTACATCTTTACTTCACCCTTTACCATTGATCCTGAGCCTGAAACCTACATTTGTTCCTTGATTCTAGTTTCAGTGCAGGATCTTTGACTTCGAGCCATTGCCAGACGGACTCATCCAGGGGATGGTGTGGACAGTCGTGGCCAAGCTTGACTTTCAGCCATTCACGTGAAATATTTCCGCACTGCCTCCCCCTTCGTTGCTCCCTAGTTCTGACCTTTGACATAGGCTAATACGTTTGTTGCAGGACTTAAATTCAAACCAATATGAGATTGGTTCATTCAGAGCTGGTGTGGAAAATGGATGTTAATAAGATTCCATCAACACTTATTAAATAAAACACTACAACAAACATCGGTATATTTCATTATAGTCGACTGTACTTCCCCGAAGGTCGTAAGTTCGCACTTTCTGCATGTGGCTGCTTAACACCTACCCTCAAAAATCAGATAGCCTAGAATGAGGGCGCAAACCCCATTTATAGGACTAGAAATTTGTTTAGTGTTATCAAATTAATGCTAAGGAGAAAACTATATTACTGGAATCAAAGACAGCATATACAGCACTAGACAGATCCAGAAAAACATCATGGAAAGCTGATAATGCAACAGCATATCTTAAACAAAGCACTGTACACTTACTGAGTAGGAATCCTTACATCCTTACTGGATGTAAGGACTAGTCGTAGTAATTAAAAACAAAACAAAAGAAAAAAAAGAAAAGAAAAGAAAGAAACTGGAGAAAATGGTGATCTCTGAAAACTTGAGTTCTTATTTATGGACTGCTATTCTCAGCATCTCTTAACTTTGTTCAGAGGACTCTTTATCAGTCTTAAGATTCTTTTACGTGTAGCAAATCTCCGGCTCGGGACCACTGGTTTTGATTCCCTTCTGAAGGAAAACATATACATGTATGCGAAAAAGATCCATCACCCTCTGCTGGGTTTGAACCGCACCCTAGAGAGCCAGAGACAAGCATGTTATCCCTAGACGACAGAGGGCGGTTCTCAGGAGAACCAATAAGCAGAATGTGTGATTTACAGCCACTGGGAAGCACTGGAAGTGAATAAATAGAATACATTTGGAACTGGTAACCCAAATGTGATTATACTCGTACCAAGTAGAAACCTAAAGCGCGCGTGAAGTAGGTTTAAGGGCGCTTAACTACATGGTCATCGGCGCCCTTCTAAAACTGACCACGGAAAAATACCAGAGATACATTTCAATAATAGTAAAAATGATGCTAAAAGCAAAAATATAAATAAATATACTAAACATATGGGGTAAAATCTAAGATTTAAACGAAGTTATAAAAGGGCCCAAAAGGAATGAAAGCTCTGTATCTAAAACTGTAAGTCCTTAGATTCATGTTTATCATTCCTAAACACCTAATAACTTTTTTCACCGTTTGTTTATCGTCCACCAGGACCTCTGCAAGCCTGGCGGGCAGTTGCAGAAAGTTTCGAAGGTGTGCTAGGGAAACACAAGCAGTACATGACGGACCGCGAATAGCTTGTCGCACAGCCCACAAAGAGAGGCAGAATCCCCCTTAAAAATGTAACCATGTGAAATACCGCAGTGGCCAATGCGTAACTGAGCCAAGTTAATCTCCTAGCGACGAGATTCGCGAGAGGAAATTATTCAGTTTACCGGAATACACTTTACTTCTCTGAGATAATTACCGCGGAGAACTGACCACTCTTCGTACCAGCACGACAGCAACACGCTCCACACTTCAAGCCTAAAGCTTTGCTAAATAATACGAGAGGTCTTAATGCTGGGTCCTGTGGTTGCTACCTTTACTTCCAAATCCGCCATTTCGTTCCCCGGCAAACCTACATGAACAGGAATCCATGTGCACATCACTTTAACGCCAGAATTGTGTAAAATATGGAGGGCATTCTGGAATCGTTGTACAATAGAATAGCTCACGAGGGTTAAGAAATACACTACGAGAATCACTCAACATTAGGCAGTCACCCACTTTATGGCGCTACACGTATAAAACGGCCCAGTATAGGTATAGCATACAGCTCTGCATTATAACTGGAAGTGCTATTATGAAAACCAAATGTATGTACCATAAGCATAGGCACATCCAATACCGTTGGTGATCTTACTCAGACCCATCGGTGTAGAAACCTAAAGCATACCTTAACGAGGGATTCTGCCTGATGAGTGTAACAAATATGTCTAATAGAATTGTTGTTAATAAAGAACCGTTTCGTCGAAAAAATTGTGTCCAATATTGCAATATTTTGAGCCCTTAGCGAATGAATATAACTGATTTATTATTTCACTAACGTCGCACAAACATTGCTGCAATGTATTTTTATTTCAATTCGAATGAATTTATAGTCACAATGTAACGTCAATGTGACGTTGCCGAATCTTTCTTAGAAATTAAACTTTACATGACACCTTAACATTAGATTTTGACTAAATTCATTCGAATTAATGTAGAAATGTATTACAGTATTGTTCACAATATGTTTGCGCGACAGTTAGTGAAATAATAAACTTTTTATGTCCATTATGAAGAAGCTAGATGGCTCAGAAAATTCCTTACACTACACTTTACATGCAAAATGTTTCGAAAGTTTTGATTTTCTCGAAAATGGCTATAAAGTTTATGATTAAAATACCATACGTTTCAGATATTTTTATGACTAATGAAAGGTATATTTTGAATTTTTTGATTACGTTGTCCTGTTTGCTCTGGATGACTCGTATATCTGGTAAACCGTAAGAGATAGACCAAATTTTACTACACAAGGATGTGCAGCTTGCTGAAGCGCAATTTATGTGCAAATAATTTTGTTTTGGAGACTGAACTATTTCAGAGACATTCTTTGTTATTCGCGAGTTTTGGAAAACTTAACCTTTCGTCAATTGTAACATCATTGTCCATTTTTATATGTTAGCCGTTCAACGTTCACTCTAAAGGATTTGACTATGACTGGAAGCCTACTGTATCCCAGATTCCCCTTGCACCTACAAGGAAATACGCAATAAGATAATTTCTGCAAGTGTTTATCTCAACTATCACGAAGAAGACATGGCAATAAGAGATTGTTTCCATATGGCGTCGCGCGCAAATAGAAGATGGTTCCGGTTTTGAAACGTTAAAATGTATATAATTTGCTACTGTAATTCTTCTTTCTCATTGCCCTTTAAAATGCAGAGCTGAGGGTTAGTTCCGGATTGAGCAATTAAATCAATTCAAAATACAACAATAAAACTAAGATTATTTATTTATTATTAAATGTCCAGTGTTTTTAAAGTAGATTTTGTGTATAACGTTAATTGAAATAAGATTACATTTTAGAACATTTCGAAAATGCAGCCAATAAATTTAGGTCATATGTGTCGTCATATTTTCTATATTTTTTTCAAGCATAAATGCTTGTAATTTATAACATTTTTAGGCCATAAACATCCGGGCCCTGTTTATAAGAGTTTAAGAAGGTGGTGATTAGATCATACCTTACAGTAATCCTCGGTGTGGGCAAATAGGGGTGTGTTCATTGTCCTGTTAAATATGATGTCCAAACCTCAAAAGTAGATAAACAAGGGATACTTTGATTTTGAAATTCTCATAGCTCTCTCCTAATTGAAAGATACAATATAGGGGACAAATGTATCAGGGAAATGCACGCTATAATCATACGCATCGTGATCGCTTTACCACATATAACAACGAACTTTTGCACCCACCACTGCCCTCCAACATTTACCGTTGCATCAGCGCATCATTAGCAGGATCGTGAATGAAATCCCTCTGTTGCAAACCACAACTGCTCGTCTCATTAAATGTCTATGTAATTCGGGAACAAATAATACACCACAAAGCACATTTAAAAACGTTGACCACTATGGTAGATTGGAGTTATTCGGTTGTGGTGTTTTATTTTCGAAACGCACGTACAGAATAATGAGGCGTATGATTAAAAGGAGTAGTCATATTGGGCATAATACAGGGAGGGACAAATACAAAGTTCAATTACATTCACGGCATGGAATTCTGTTTTCGAAAAACCATATTTGCGCGAGTACAAACAAGATAATGAAATTAAAAAACAGAATCAAGATTAAACGCTATCTCTTTCCATCGTTATTGCCGCAGCTAGCTTGTCGTTAGTATGTCACATTGTTTTAGTTTCAGAATGGACCAACGATAAACCGAGGGGGAAAAAAGCAGATAGTATTAATGTGACTGTCTGATACGTGAGAATCGTGATTCATGTAGCAGGCAATTGTTTAGCAGGGCTCATTTTTACCAATGATATATTTTCTCTGGTCAGATATTTAACCATTTGGAAAGCATGGCAAAGGAAACACAGATGTATTAGGCATTTGTTTCTGTTTTTATCCATTTGCAAAAATGATAATGCGTATACACGCTGAGATAAGCAACATGTACTCGATTCTAAGTATTTAGCTAATGAGTCCCTGTTTATAAATAGGTCGTCAAGATGAATAACAGAGCTGAATAACGTCCTAAGTGACATATTTTCTAATACCTATATTAACGTTCTTTAAACCATATTTTCCGAATTTTCTATCGCTCCATTTCATTACATTAATCATTTCATTTCAACTGCCCGTTAGGTTTCTTTCAGGGTTGGAAGCGTCGGCGAGCGTTGCGGTAGCAGCGCAGTATGGACAACAAATACGCTCTGGAAAACTCGTTCCCCAAATTGGAAGGCAAGCCCACTGCTTTTTGGCCCCCCACGAGTGGGGGAGAGGAGCCGGTTTCCGAGTCCCGCGCCCTCCTGGGAGTACGAACCCGAAGGGGTGGGAGAGAAACAGAGCTTAGCCAGCCTCCGCCGGGGTGCATCTAACTGAGAAAGCGTAGGGTACCTCTGCTGTGTCGTAGCAACGTACCGACCGCCCTTCGGATCCATTCGCTTCATCCATCTTCCCGAGCGGGGGGGGGGGGGGGGCGCATAGATCCAAAAGATCTCCTTTCAATAGGGGTACTAAGTCCCCTTCCGCAAGTTGTCGTTGAGTCATTGTCGTCAAGGTCCGTCCCTAAAAGTATGCTTTTTTAATGCCTAAGGCAATTCAAAGCAATTTTATACTTTAGCATTCATCCAGTCCCATTTAGGATACCAGGCGACGGTAGACCTCAAAATTGGAAAAGATAGTGACTACGTATAATACAGTCCGTTTATCAAATATCTTGAATTAGAACTCACTGTAAACTGCATTCATTCCAACGTTTGGAAGTATCGAGGAGAAAAACATGTCTTCAACTTACAGCTTTCTACTTACCGCAATCTTTAACTCAAAGCTTTTGATAGTTCACGGATTCGCTTCTCGTTCATCGAGAACTTTTACTTGGGTTTTTCTATGGCGTTCTCTTTTTGCTGGAATGGCTTCTTTAACTCACCGATTTCTTTTGCTTAACTTCTTCATTTTCTTCGTGTCATCCTTTAAATCTTGTTCTTGGCGTGGTGTTTTAAGTATATGCGGGTAGATGGTGCGGATGGTTACTTCCACGGCTCCACTTGTGTGCCAGATTTATGTCAGTTGAACCTTTAGGGCTTCTGCACGTCTCTGTGGCTTACTCGGTTCCCACACTCTGCCGGCCTCTGTGCTTCCCTTCACCTTATCTCTTTCGCCAGGGGGCGGTAGACCACAATGGATCCACATTTGGTCGTAGTACAGCAAGGTGTCCCCCTCCGTTGGAGCTACAAATACAGATACAAAACGCACTGAACACGTATACCAGTGTATACAAAGTTATGAGACAGCATGCTCTGGTAATTACCTAAAAGCCTTGTTTACCGTGATGGTGAATCGACTGTAGCAAGAGTGGCAAGAAATATTGGAGGATGAGTTTGATTGTGAAATCAGCACTAAAAGGCCCTTGCTTCGTTGTACTGAGACACTTCACCTCGGCTGACCCCCAATTGACCGTTGTTAACCTAAACTTTCCAATAACCAAAGTGTTAACAGAACAAAACCCGTTAGGACGGTGCCCCTCTACGTTGGTGGTGATTGCGCTCTGTAAATACGGTTCTCGGTGCCGAGGTGGCGTTTCGGCCATTTTAAAAAAAAATATTTTCTTGTTTAACGACGCTGTCAATTGCCAGGATCACATCAGCGTCGCCGGTGTGCCGGAATTTTGTCCCGCAGGAGTTCTTTTACATGCCAATAAATCTACTGACATGGAGCTGTCGTTTTTAAGCACACTTAAAAACCATCGGCCTGGGCCGGGTTTGAACCCGCGACCTTGGGATCCGTAGGCCAGCGTCTAACCAAGTGAGCCACCCAGACCGACTAAGTTTCGGCCATCTGTCCTAAGGTCGCCTAAGGGGGACACCAGTACAAACCTGGATGGCAGGCCCCGTGGGCGAATCCCACGTCGAGATGAACAACTGCCTGTAAACCTGGAGGGACCCGCCCACGGTGTGTGTCTCCTTGTGACCTACCGTCCGCCTTTTTGGTTTTATCATCTCATCCCTTCCACGTGGCTCACGCACAAAATCCGAATCAGCATGATAAATATGAAGGTCCCTCCGATATGCAATCTATGAATTGACCAGAATAGAAGTTATCTACTCTGTGACCTGAGGCAGTACCTGGTTCGTACCCCACTGAAGTGGTCGATGCTCTCTTCGGTGATGGCTCCAGCTAGTCTCTTGTCTCGTTCAGTCCTGGGTTCGATGTCTGTCCTCGGCCAGCGTCACCATTTGCTTGTTTATGCAGCATGGACCCTGTCCTTTGATAAAAGGAGCGACGATCTCAGGTGGTGGGGAAAGTAGCAAAACAATTTGTGGAGTTTTACTCAGGAGTAGCACTCCCGAAATTTATGGAATTTGTTTTACATTCGTATTTATCACGATTCGTTAAAACACTGTTATAGTTACCCTATACGGCACGGCCCAACGCGGTTAGTAAGAAGCAATATCTCCACGCTCTTTTCTTTTGCTCTCTAGGCTGGTTCGCTCCACTGTTCGCGAAATGCACTAATAAGCGACGCACATCTATGCCGCAATAGTGACGTTAAGTTAACTTGACTCACTGACTCGACGCTTGAAGACTACGTGTAGACGGTATAACGATGGTAAGACAGACAGACAGACAGACTATACGACGATTGGGTATAGATGTTATGATGATGGCAAGAAGACTGTCTGGCAATTGGGTGAATACTCTCTGAATTCTCTCATTTCCAGTGGTTTTAAGCGCGCGTGCCTCTTCAATTCACTTTATTTTAACTGGTGGGCTTCCCAGACGATTTTGCGCACCTTGACTTCATACTCGAAGCATGTATTTTCATTGGGGCTTCTACATTCCCTCCTTCAAACTCCCATCTTAGATCAGAGAATTCCCCGAGTTATATCCGTTGAGGAGCTCCGTCTCACTCTTTCGGCCACGGAATATTAAGAGACAGTGAGACAAAGGCGATTTACCCTTCAAGAGAGGATAATCGTGGGTGGAGGGCGCGCATAACAGCCTCGCTTTCCGTAATATGTGTCCATTTCTAGCCTTCTAAACTTCAGGTCCCAGACAGTGTTTTAACATGAACTCCTACATTTTATATGTTCAAGACTTATTAATACCATTGCAATTACAGATACACTTACACATATGCACAGAAATACATTTTTACACTTTACTTCATTACACCTAATCACACTCATTATTTTTATTACTTAATTAATGAACACATTTTATTATTCGAGGCTTCCCAGCCTAAAAGTACGTTTCAGATCACATCACTAAGTTAACCCGTAGAAAGTATTTTGCTAGCAATTAAAAAAAAAAAAAAAAAAAAATAACAGTAGTGCGCAATACTTGACACAGTCTATCTTACAGCACCAACACTGGGTGTACCGAAAACTATTATCCCCTTTACATCACTACCAAAAGTCATGCATTATTATAATATTATTATTATTATTATTATTATTATTATTATTATTATTATTATTATTATTATTATTATTATTATTATTATTATTATTATTATTATTATTATTATTATTATTATTATTATTATTATTATTATTATTATTATTATTATTATTATTATTATTATTATTATTATTATTATTATTATTATTATTATTATTATTATTATTATTATTATTATTGAATATTACATGCAGCTGTAAATAGACGACCAATCTAGGGACAAGGCATCATGAAGAACAAAAGAACTTTCGAAATTCTCACAATGCCTCCGGTTAATAAGTAATTATTCTGATTAACATTAATTGCTATTGTGGAACTATATTCATTCATAGGGACTTCCTTAAGATTCCTAGCTCTTTGATAAAGATAAATGGAAGCATTGAATGTAATATTCCATTATCAACTTATATTGGGACACTGCCATGGATATTTTGGAGACCCAGGGAATTCTTCGAAATTATTCGCCTCAAAATGTGTCATCGCAGTATACTTTGCAGCTATTCAGGAAATGTGCTAATGTTCATCCTTGGAAACTCGACCACAAATATGGTAAGCTCCAACGGTGACAGTGTTACATCGTTCAGGAGACTTGGCAATTCGTTATTGTTGAGTTAGACTCACATACAACAAAAATATATATATAGCAAAGAAATTAAACACTTGTGGGACTTTTGGGGATTTCCGTACAAAGCAGTTAAAAAGTACAAAATAAATAACTGCACGTTTGCAAGCTGCTTTTTTACGTGCAAGTACGTACAAATTGGTATGCCTTCTGCTATAACATGGGTAGGAGGAATATTAATGCAAGGATGAAATATTTTCCTGGGTAATTGATGCTGCTATTACACTAATTAATACAAATATTTGTGCTTCTTAAAGGTAATATTGTGCCTGCGGAAGCTTATGAGACTAGTTTTTAATGCGATGTTTATTATTAAACGATATTCTTGCCTCGAGGTAATCTGGAAAGAGATGCGTATATATTACATATATTACAATATTACATGTTATAGACTAGATACTATGAAATGCAGTTTTTGTTGTTGTGGTGGTTTTTTTTTTTTTTTTTTTTTTTTTTTTTTTTTTTTTTTTTTTTTTTTTTTTTTTTTTTTTTGTATACGTCCTCCAACGTAACGTCATATCGGACGGTGAATGAATGAAACGGGTGAGATGATGCTCAAATGAGCCAGAGGTCCATGGAGCTTTAAGTTACCCGACATTTGTCTTCTCAGGTTAAGGGAAAACCTCGGAAAAAAGAAATCTTACCGGGTAACTTACCCTAAGCGAGATTCAAACTCGCGACCTCTTGAACGTGAGGCAGACACGCTAACCATCACGCTACCGAGGCGGGCACTATGAAATTCAGGAATAATGTTAAAGTGGAATAATGTTAAATAATGTTAAAGTGGAATGTTAATGTTAATGTGAAATAATGTTAAAGATAAAAGTGAATGATACAGTAACAGATAATCACTGAAAAATTATTGACCTGTCTTTTTATGTAATGTATTTATGTGAAGAGGAATCTAATGCTAAATTGAACAAGTATTAACCATAGCATAACTCTACAAATACCTAAATTATTTTACCCATTGAGAGCCTTAGAAAGTTTATACCTATATTTACCACGTAGAGAAAACACATTGCAAGTGATTTTACTCTAATCATTAAAATAAAATGAATTCATTAAGTACCTAAATTTCATGAGAGCAATACCAACAATATGCAAATAAAGTTTGTAGTCTTTAAGCTCGTGCAAATTGTGAACACTTAGTTAATATGTGTACTTATAAGCTGGGCGGTATCCAGCAAGATGGCTCCGCTGTACTAACATATGAAGATAACATTCGGGTGGGTTCGATAACCACCAACCGTCCAATCTGACCTTTTGTTTTCTGTGCTTTTCCCTGGCCAGTAGGCAAATGCTGGGGTGTTTTCTCGTCTACCACGATTACATCTTTATCTTGCTATCATTTCCTTTTCATCCCGTACCGTTCTTACTTTTGAGGTGCGCTTTCAGGTTCTGTGGCGTATGGTGGTGCCGAACAGAAGGCACAGATGCTTGTTCAAAAAAATAAGTACTCTTTGTGGACACTAGACGACTGCTTGATCGATGGATCATTCATCGTTGTCTCTCTAGGCAGCTCAGTCTAAAGCTGTTAAGGACTTCCGCGCGTCCCTGTAGCTTGTCTACCTGTGGCTCGTAAGATCCTGTGGTTCCTTCACTTCATCCCTTTCTTCCGGGTTGTTAGTCACAATAAATAAATGTAGGTTGCAGTGCGCGAGGTGTCCCTCTTCGTGGCATAACCTATACAAATTAAGTTGCACAGCGGTGATACCAATATTACAGCAATAGGTCTCCTTACTATATTTATTTGCAGTCTCCAAAGACATTTTTATTGTTGTTAGAATCCAATATTGCATTACCAATCGCCAACAGGAATCCTCTGTTCTTGGTGTAAAATATGTTTTTTCTCAGACTATGACGTCATTAATTATTGTAATATAATTTTCATAATCCCGATATTCTATTGCTTAAATTTAAATTTCTGTACTAAATTATTAACAAGCTGTGAAGTTCTAGCGAAATCTATGGGCCTACGCTATGAACGTTTGAATCCATCAACTGTTTATGAAATTAAAATATTCAAATAGGATATTCCTGAATAAACATTTGTGCTCTCCACTTGTGTAGGTGCTCTCCACTGCAAGAGATAACCGAGAGTTTACAGAGAAGCGGTACGGGTAGTCACACTAAAATTCTCACCTGGTAGTAGATACTGGAAATGTTGGCCTTCTGCTCTAAACCAGGCAGTATATCTCGTAAAAATGTTGTCGATCACTCGTGTAAGCTCAGCAGTAGGAATCACTCATAACTAGTCAGGTCGGAGAAGCGAGATGAAGATGACCACAAATCAACACTTCACACTTCGGTCATGAAACACCTCTCCTATTTGATTTAGTGTAGTGGTATGTGCTGTTGGAAAATCTTGTTCCCAACAACCACAAGACAGTCTAGAACAGTCGAAAAATGCTCCTAAAGTTAGTCCCCGATGTAATTTTTTCATAAAAGGCACTATTATTCTTTTAGCACTTATCGCACACCAAAATACAATTTTTTGGTTATAGTCAGGAATTTCATGCAATAGCACAGGGTTTTCTGAAGCCCAATATCGAATGCTGTGTGTGTCAATTTGTTTAGGAACTTTCGAGGCGATTGCTATAAACCAGCACCGATTACACGTAGTATATTTTGTCATAAATCTGGTCAACTCTTAGAATGTTTCTTGTCTAACATCGAATCCGAAACTTCAAAGTTACTCAAGATATCATGTATAGCTTTTCTTGCTGGTGGTACAGAGTTTGGAAACCGTTCAATACACTCCCTGCGTACAATGCTAGCACATTCACCTAAAGTAAAGTGAATGGACACGACGGCAGTAGTAATAGTGGACATGGCGAACCGCAACTTCAAGCGGGAATTTTTGGTATGAAGTACCGGTAAATGGCGAGGGAATAGCGGAGAGCAGAAAGGACTCGAGTGGGTTACCATACAATATGACGACCTTTATAGTGGGTTTACGTTGAAGCCAGGCATGCATACCACGGACACAGAGAGACCTACAGAGACGCAGATAGGCTTTTAAGAAGGGTTTAAATAAAGTTTTGCGCTTAAGGTTAGCGCATAATAACGAGTATTACTTGAAACACGTGATTGCGTCTGACAGTCAAATAACAAATTTGTACAGTACATAATTTATGTTTAAATAGTTATGGAAAGTAAAATGTTTAAAATGACAAAAACTTTACTATTGTTATGTTTAATAACTGACCGAAATTTCAATAAGAATTCTTGCATGCGGTGCATTTTTCAAATTTCACAGAAGCATTAACACAATTAGTCCAGATGTTTACTGTTAAAACTTGTGGCCACTGTTTAATTATATGCATATACTTAAGCGGACTCTAGTGCACTAGTATGTTTGCCTGGAAATCACAACAAAGCATTCTTAGGTTGGATCCTAAACGTTGATTCTGTTGATCTCTGTTGCCCTGACTCTACACTGTTCTATATTCATTGCTCTTATCTTGGTAGGAACTGATTTACCAGTATTCACTGCTTGCTACGTTATCTCTAAAGGATTTCCTTCGTGAATACTTGAGTACAACCGAGTCCGATTTGCTTTCCTTTCCTCGAAGGATAAGTAGCGATTTCCTCTTCTCTTTATCTGGTATTGATTCCGTACTGATTCCCTGAAACAATACACATACCTTCGAGCGGTAGTACCTTTATTTGATACAGCTTACCCTGGAAATCGTCCTACAGACTACAAAAAACATTACAAGCTTAAAATAAAGCTCCTAAAGATATGAATCGAAGTTTTATCCTTACTTTTTAAATAGAAACCCTTTGTAATATGGAAGTCGTGTATAAAACCTGTTATTGCACATAAGAAACTACGGTTGCTACTGCCTTCCTTGCGGCCAGTCGAAAATAACCTAACCATGTATGTTCAGAAACCTCACAACCAGAATAACACAGAAAAGAAAAGATAAAAACCAAACAAAACAAAAGCTGCCCAAGGGAGTGGTAGTTCCAACAATTATTAGGGACGTAGTGTCATACCTCGCTCTCTAGCTAAGTTACCTAAATTTTTTGGAGTCTATAAGTAATTTTGCAGCAGCAACAAATTGCTTATTTCTCGTAATACTAATACTAATACTAATACTAATACTAATACTAATACTAATAATACTAATAATAATAATAATAATAATAATACTAATAATAATAATAATAATAATAATAATAATAATAATAATAATAATAATAATAATAATAATAATAATAATAATAATAATAATAATAATAATAATAATAATAATAATAATAATAATAATAATAATAATAATAATAATAATAATAATAATAATAATAATAATAATAATAATAATAATAATAATAATAATAATAATAATAATAATAATAATAATAATAATAATAATAATAATAATAATAATAATAATAATAATAATAATAATAATAATAATAATAATAATAATAATAATAATAATAATAATAATAATAATAATAATAATAATAATAATAATAATAATAATAATAATAATAATAATAATAATAATAATAATAATAATAATAATAATAATAATAATAATAATAATAATAATAATAATAATAATAATAATAATAATAATAATAATAATAATAATAATAATAATAATAATAATAATAATAATAATAATAATAATAATAATAATAATAATAATAATAATAATAATAATAATAATAATAATAATAATAATAATAATAATAATAATAATAATAATAATAATAATAATAATAATAATAATAATAATAATAATAATAATAATAATAATAATAATAATAATAATAATAATAATAATAATAATAATAATAATAATAATAATAATAATAATAATGGTAAGAGTAATACTAATAATAATAAGAAAACAACTTGCATTTGCTATTGAGCTGAGGCGTTCAAATGTACTGTTTTCAACTGTACATTTCCACTATCGCCTTGCCCCTCACTTTCCTCTGATTCCAAGTCTTAACGATGTTGCAGATTGTCAACAAAGCAAATGCTCCCTACTGCAAGTGCACTCATATTGTAGTCAACCAGTATCCTAGGATCCATAAATGCGGTCCCTACTGCTTGACGGAAGATTTTACCAACCCTCTCAACCGACACGTACATAGCAGAGAGTGGTGTGTGTGTGTGTGTGTGTGTTGTGTGTGTGTGTGTGTGTGTGTGTGTGTGTGTGTGTGTGTGTGTGTGTGTGTGTGTGTGTGTGTGTGTGTGTGTGTGTGTGTGTGTGTGTGTGGAGCGTTCTACCTTTGTTGTTCGACCATGCAGTGGTCTATGTTAGGAATCCTAGGACTAAAGTTTGAGGTGAAAATGATATATTCATTTTCTAATTAGATCATATAAATATTTTATAGACACCTGTGAATAATTTTTACCACAGTTTTTTCGCGACCCGCCATTTTTAAACGTCAATTGACACATTTAAGTCATCATACTGGCGTGCACCACAATTGTGCAGAAAACACCAATGTGTGGGTAGTTTTGAAAAAAAAAATAAAAATAAAAATGCGATTTTTTCGCTGATTTAATTGTATTTAATTGTATTGTCTGAGGAACTCAGCTAGAAGATTGAGCTTTTCCACAGTCGTTTCTTTATTTTCCTTACTAAGCGTGCCAATATTCAAGAAAACAGATGTAAAATTGAAAAAAGTCCCACTTTTCCTTAAATGTAGCTGACGCGATGTATGGAAATATGGCCGAGGTGAGCCGGTGAAGAATTGTAGATGTGTGGGAAGCCCATTTTCCATCTGAAGGCATTGCTCAAAGTTATATACTCATATGTGAATAATCTAGAACTGTGCACGTAAAACGTAACTCCACTGCATGCGCGAAAAGGTAAAAAGATGCACACATCTCCTCCCTGCTATGCATACCCTTCAGTAGAATGCTGCCGGGACAGCATAAATGGAGGTGACTGTACTATGCACTGTCAGAGACAAGAACGATCCTGTTGTAAACAAGGATTCAACCAGCCACGTGTTTGATGCTACATGTGTGTACTGTATGTATTCTAGACTTCATATTATAGTATAGTATCACAATGTTACGCATCAAGTTTACTTTGCTAAGCATTGCGAAACCGTACCTGACCGTTTGCCTCCTGCCACTTCGTAAAGTTTACGCCAGTTGTTTTACTTCGGCAGAAGGACAGGCCTGCTCTATGATGTTAAGCTGATTGCTTTTAAGTTGAACACAAGCATTATGGGCTTTTGGGCGTCTCCTTGGCACAGGCATACCAAGCAGGAAGCCCGCATTCGACTTCGGATACCAGTACGAGGACTTTCTCCTGCTGGGAGACCTGATAAGGGATAAACTCAGCCTAGTGCGGTCCCTGAAGGGCCAAATGAGGAGCTATTTGTGGGAAAAGTAGCGGCTCCAGGGTGAGAAGACCGCATTAAGCCTCCGGGAAGCCAACCACGTCCCAACCACCAATACCGGACCCCATCCAAGATGCCCGTTGTGGGAAGAGATGAGGAACGCGCCGGACGAGCCGTAAGCCTAAGCTGAAAATCGGACTGTTGTGGCGCGAGGTTTATTTCTGGTCTCACGTCTTCACGTATGAGAGATAAGGTGTGAAAATGGGGTTCCACATAAGAAGCGATTCTGCACGATAAACAATAACTTCTGAATCAGCATTCACGTCGAGACTAAGATCGATCTACGATTGATCATATAGGGTTATAACTTATTGTAGAAGTCTCTCATTAGTAATACAAAGCTAGGCAGCATTTTATTTAGCAACACTAAGTAATAGTGCATGACTATGCCTTTCTTCTGTTTGACTATATCTCTTGTTCAAAGCATTCCTTTTAGAACTAACTAGCCAACAACATATTGTTCTTTTGTACTGTTTATGTCCAGAATTTAGAATTTTTTGTGTGTGTTTAACCCCGCTTTTACTACTACGGCACCGCAGGCGGTGACAGTGATGATAAATGGAATGAAGGTGGAGCACCGGTGGAACGAGATGGCGGGGAAAACCGGAGAACCCGGAGGAAACCCGCCCCAGTACCGCTTCGTCCACCACGAATCCCACATGCGGTTGCCTGGGATCGAACCCAGGTGAGAAGCGAATGGTCTAACCACAGGGTTACGGCCCGGCCCTCAGTTCACGTTGAGCAGAACTTGAGCCAGTGGTCTATGCTTCATCTACCAGCAGCGACAAGGTGCACCACGTGTTCTCCGTATCACAGTCTCATAATCACGGTGAACATATTTCACTAGTTCCAGCGAGTACTTCACACAAAATGGAAGCACTTAAGAGGATAGTCATCATATTTCTCTTCTCTCTTCTTCCATTAGTGGAGCGTAGAAAAATAAATCACCATGAGAAATTAATGCATTAAATCCGATTCCTTGCTTCTTATAAAGGAGCTACGCACAGAAAGGCGTTTCCAAATATTCTTCAAAATAATGTAATAGGGAATATTTAAGTAAAGAAAATGTGGAGCCAAGGGTGAACTTGCTTTTTTCTTTCTCCACCACTGCCTTTGTTACATAGAGGAATACTGTATTTAATGAAGAAACCTCTCCTGAAAAAGAAAAATAATAATAATAATAAAAATTAAAACAAAAAAAAAAAAAAAAAAACAGCAAAGCATTCTTAGAAAAGCGACCATGTGCATGTAAGTAAGTGCATACGAACAACGTTACTGAAAAATGAAAGACAGATACCAAACTTCCGTCCGACATCGTTTATAAGTTTTAAAGAAATGTCTACACCACCAATCCAGTAGTCCTTATTGCATCAATAACGGCTCTGGTAGTTTTAATTAAAATAATATGCTCTTCATATTGGCACGGCCAATAAAACACACATATTAAATTTTGTGTAATTAGCCTTTAGTGTTATGCATTTTGTACAACTGAAGAACTTAAGAGATGGAAAAATCACATTTTCATTGTATCAGCTACTTTCAAAACTGCTGTTCTTAAACCATTTAAGTTTTATATGGTTAAAATTCCAATTTGGCGTTCCCGAAATATTTTTGAAAACATGTGGCTCATTTAAATTCAATGAAAACACTGAAGCTGTTGACAGTGAAGCAACAGAATCTAAAATAAAAACCAATGTAGAGACTGAAAGCTTTACTTATCTTAGTAATTACTGTAAGGTTAACTGCCAAAGCTTATGTGAGTAAAGGAGTTTTAAACGTATTTGGG
This sequence comes from Tenodera sinensis, assembly GCA_030765045.1. Lineage (NCBI taxonomy): Eukaryota > Metazoa > Arthropoda > Insecta > Mantodea > Mantidae > Tenodera > Tenodera sinensis. Next base: position 35,905,391 of record CM060962.1, read on the forward strand.
AATCTGTATTGTATAATTATATAATCTATTATGTACAATTACATTTCTGTCAATATGCACAGAAATATAATTATATTTTAATGCCACCCAAGATAGGCGTTTTGTTGCATATGTATTAGAGGAAAACCTTTCATTCGAAAGCAGAAGCTGTATTACAATTTAACGTAACAGACAAACATATTTAGAGCCATTCCGATACGAATTTAACTCTAGTATAATTTGTAGAAGGATTAAAGTGTTTTATGTCTTTCAGTATAATATTGCATTATGTTAACTGTAGAGCTTTACGTGTTTTTTTGATTTTAAGGGCAAAGTTAAAGCTTTTCGTACAACAAAGAATAGTTTAACACAATAAATGCTGCTTATTTCAAGCAACATTTGCGACCATTTCCACAACAGACATTACGAATTTGGATATCATTCTAAAGAAAACTAAACGTGGCTTGTCTATGAGACCTTTCCCTACCAATCCCAATCTTTCCTTGCCCTCATTACAGTGCCATGTCTCTAGCCCTGTATTGCAACTGTAAGCAGTTCATCGGTCAGTAGTTATGCTTCACCCCTTGTAAGATCCTGTAAGACAATAAGCAAGTGAGAGGTGCTCCCATACAGTGGATTTTATTAAATTCTGTTATGTACATGCGCGAGTAGCAACAGTAGGACCCATATGCACTAAACGCGTGGCTTATTGCACAATCTTCGCCCTCTATTTATCATAAGTAATGCCACGACTGATTGTCAATTTATCTAGCGAATCACAAGTTGCATTTACTAAGACTTTCACGGATTAAAGAATGATATAGCCAATGAAGTGGTATTTAAATGCTGTATTGTAATTATTAACCTCTTGAAAGAAACATGTAGTACGAATACATGCATCGGCGTCCATTGGCACGGCCTACTAATTTATGATATTGGTGTCCCAAATTTTTAAGACGTTGGTAATGCCAGAAATTGGAGTATGTGATGTTAATGCATAATTTCGTTCAATAAGAAATTTGTCAAACTGACTCCAAACATATCTCTTGTTGTATACTGTGTGCTGAGCTTTCCCTCTTGGAATTATTTTCTTTATTTCAGCACTAAAACGAAAATCAGCCATATTTGACATTTGAATGGAGGCTTTGTTGCGTCAAATGAAATTACGTCAGCTGTTGCGCATCTGCAGCACAGTGCCGCTAGTTTCTCTAACCTGATCATAATATAAGAAAAGCAGAGGAGGTAAAAACTGAAATTCAGATGGCTTGATAATGAAATCTGATGATTTTTTCGCGAATGAAGGCTGTCATTGGTTGAAATTTGATATTGTTATGCACGTGATTGGTTGATTTCAACCAGGTCAAATATGAGCGGAATAGTCAGCATAAGTGAGTAGCTTCAAATACCTCATTATTAGCCTCCAGTGAATTTATCAACCAACTTAATTGGCGTTATCCACTCTCACACCCACCCAAGCACAGCTTAACAAAAATATCCCATAGTTCACAGCTGGCAGCAGATCCATCGAAGACCACTTACCGATGATGTCATCTGAAAGTTTTGGGGCGCAAGGAACTTGTTTATTACTATGGCAATGAACGGTATTGGAAACTGTCTTTACTTTCTCTACTACGGTTCGTAAGTAGAGGAAGTATTGTATTCCACCCAAAAATTCAATGTCGAGATTTCACCGGAAATATATGTTTTGAGACCTCCTGCATACAAAAGAAAAAAAAAAATTTAGAAAAAGGTCCTAGTGTGTCAGTGTGTCTGCAGGCAGCCTAACTCAAAAACGAAAAGTCGGTTAGAAACTAAAGTTCGTATTTAAGTTTAACACTTTTTAAGAATGCGACACGAAGATTTTGAAGAAAATTCCTTCACCAACAACTACCCTTTACATGGAAATTGTTTCGAAAATTTTGATTTTCTCGAAAATGGCATTAACGATTTTGATTAAAATGTGATATGTTTAAGATATTTTTATGAAAAATTAAATGTATATTTTGAATTTTCTGGCTATAACACATGTAGTCCTGTTTACTCTGAATGACTTTTGCGTAACTGGTAAACTGTTAGAGATAGACCAAATCTTGCGTGAGTTGTGGAATACTTAAACTTTCGTCAAATGGTATATCGTTATTAATTTTTTCATATGTTAGCCGTGCAAGGAGAAAGCTTTAAAAGATTGGACTGTCGCTCAAAGCCTACTGTATTGCCATATTCCTCTTGTACCTACAAGAAAATTAGTAACAATATAATTTCTGCAAATGTTTATCTCGACTGACAAGAAGTAGATAGAGGAATAAGAGTTTGTGAAATGGTTAGTACAAGAGTAGAGATGGTCGTGTGAGTGCAACACATCAGATTTTTTTCCCAAGCTTTAGAAACTGTCGGTAACACTAAATTTAACGAGCTTGGGTCTTCGGGACCTAAGAAGTAGATGTTTGTTTTGATGCTGATTATGGATGGAACAACAAAGGATTCTCATGATATTATGTCTGGTCCATTTGCGATAACTCTCAATTGCCAATGTGGGAGATTCATTTCATTTACTGCTGTTCACGAAGGAAACGTCTTGTGGGCAACCAAAGCTAACATCTGACATTCAACTAAGCATGGAATTTCTTCAGACTCTGCACCAACATGCATTCTCGTTAAAAATCACAAAGGGACATTCCTTAATGGAGCAGACCTATTAGTCATGGTACGAGCATGTGTAATGTAGTTTTAACGAGAACGAGGAGGTCGAAGAAGTAGATGTCCATTTCCAGACCACTCACCTCAGTTCCTGCTAGACAATCCCATTCCTTCCTGCTCTCCCACCCTCTCCGTTTTATTTGTCCATGGTCGAAGGAAGTTCAATTACGTAACCACGTTTCCGGCTAGGCTTGGCTTTGCTCGCTTGAGTTACGCTGGTTTCCACCCTCTCCCTAAAATGTGGAGCTTGTATGAGAACTGACACGGAAAAATTCGTGCCTTTCAGGGTGGAGGGCTTATGTAGCACTACGGCATATTACGTAGCGCCCGCTGCATAGAATTAAACAGAGGAAGCTACCAAATAGGGGTGCGCAATCCAGGGCAATTCGGCAAACAGCCTATCTTCCGAGAAAAGCATTTATTTTGTGATACTGCTGTATTAAACGTACATTCTCTGTCTGTGACTCTCTCTCTCTCTCTCTCTCTCTCTCTCACACACACACACACACACACACACACACACACACACACACACACACACACACACACACACACACACACACACACAAACCACTTAATGTGCAGGTAAGATAGGGAGACAAAATACTAAGATCTATGAACAAAATATTCTTCAGGAAATTCTTCATTTCCTCTATTTCAGTAAAACTCTGCATAAGTTCTAAATATTTTTCCGTAATAGACATTGATTAAAAGTTCTGAAAATATAGTATCTATTGAATTTCTATATACAGGGAGTTTCAGAAATAACGAGGCAGTGATTGTGTGTATGTAATCGAACAGAACGATAACAGAACTCAAAGAAGATCACGTGATATCGGTTCCAGTATAAATACAACAGACAGTGAGCAGTTCAGTTAGTGCGAGTTAGTTTTTTTAATTTAGTTAGAGTTAGTTTAGAGTTGAGTTGTCTAGGGTGTAAGTTGTCATGTACACTTAGTTTTTAGTTACGTAAGTGAGTCGGTCCACCTGTCATTGAGTACGTATGTGTCGTCGAGTGATTGTATCGTAATGGTCAAGATACAAGGGACAGAGAAACTGGAGAAAGACATTGAAAGACTCAGAAAAATTATAGGAAGAACAATTGTGAAGAGTAATGGTAGAGAACACTATAAACTGTGTTAGCAATGAGAAGGAAATTGTACTTTTGCACTAAAATTTAGACGAAAATAAAGTGTTAGAAAAGTAACAGGATTTCACATTTGCCGCTTTTGTTACAATATATACAATAACCTATAATTTCATTTATGTAACTTGGCAAATTCTCTAGAAAACTTCTCTTACACCACAGGACTTCCAAACGATTTAGCAAAGTACGCTATTAATACGAAATACTGTACAGAAACATTTCTGTATCTTTGCTCTTTCATGAAATAGAAGTGCACAGCAACCGTCTTCTTTTCGTCCCTTGAGGTTTTGTACATTGTGTACCTTTTTTTTTTTTTTTTTTTTTTTTTTCGTTTACTACAAAGCGTTTTTCTCCTAGAAGTAGTCGATTCTGGAAACAAACATCACATATGTCAAAAGTTTTGCTGTCATCTTCGAACACAAAAGAAAAGTCTTGTGGGTTGGGGATAGGGCTAGGTGCATTAGGTTGGGGAGGCGGTCATAGAGAAAGATAGCAACAGAATACAGGCCAGAGCGAGTGGGAGAAAAATATATGAATGTGGGAGGAGAAAATATAGCGAGCCTTGTGACTTGGTTGCCGGTTTGGTTCATGATATATTCGTAAATTTTCGAAAGCAAACCCTATGCTATATATAAAAATACACTGGCTGCTTTCTCCTTACCCCATCCTCTGTTCCAAACGCTTTACGGGGCAGTTTCATAACTTTGCTACTGAATTACATTGTCATCTGATTTTGAAGAGTTATCTTTTCTTTTAAAGAGAGAATCAAGGAATAAATAACAGTGAAAGACAACTAACTTTCTCTTTACTTCAAATATGTTCATCTATGTTTCGGTTGAGCAGAAATACTTAAGAAATATTGCCTATACCGCGTAGAAAACTCTTTAAGGTGCCTTAAGACGACTGTGGAACCTTGGTATATGAGGTGTAAGATACCATATCCTAAAGGCCGCTTCCGCATGATAAACTTATAGCAATGTATCTATGAAAATAAAGTATCTAGTTTTCTTCTGATGTTTCGACCTTTTATCATATATTCAAAACATGAGCCACGTTGAAGCATTGCAGTGCAGTATTGTGTACATACAATTTTAACAAATCACGCCATACTGTTGCGGAGAACCTGGGTTTGGTCCCCGGTACCAGCATGACGATTTTTCCCCCACTCGGAGGTTTGGCACGGGTGCGCTCATGTTCGTTAGGTCCTGGAGGGGCCACTTGAGGAGCTACTTGATGGAGAAGTAGCGGCTCCAGGTCGAGAAGGCTGCATAACTGGCTGGGAAGGCTCGGGAAGCTGACCACGTACCACCCTGCACCACTGCACCCCATTATTGACGCCTGTAGTGGCCAGAGGCAGGGGACGCAGGGGCTGGGCGACAAGCCTTGGCCCTTAATGGGCTTCTATGCCATACCGTTATGAAAGTACTAATTCTTTATTCATTATTGAATGCTTTTGATAGTGTAATATGAAATGCTACTTTGACCTTATAATTTACCGCATCGCTCACAAGTTTTTCAGTTCAACTTAATATACAAACAAAATGCATTGTCGTTGAAGTGTTCCTTAAAATTAATTAGTTTAAAACTATAGGTACTCGTATAGGTATATTTTTTTGATTATTTTAATTTCCTCTATGAGTTATGAAACATTATTTCAGTTGAACTGAACTAGGGCTGCGCCATGACCAAGTGCTTAGACCATTCGCCTCTCACCAAAGCGGCGAGGGTTCGTTCTCAGATGCTTGCATCTAGAATTTGTGGTGGACAAAGTGGCGCAGGGGCGGGTTTTTCTCCGGGATCTGCGGTTTCCTCCGCCACCTCATTCCAACGGTGCTTCATCTTCATTTCATATATCATCAGTGTCACCGCCTGTGGTGCCGCATGTAGTAAAAGCGAGCATTAAACATTACCAATAATTTCAGTTGGAATACTTAATACGCCTCAACTAGCATACTAAGAATTTTAAATACACAATTCCTGAAATTCTCCTAAGAATTTAAAGCTAATAAATCAGAAACTGCGATTCAAGGATAATTTTGAACAAAAAATATTATAAAATTAAGAAAATGGAGTTTAAAAGTTCAACGCAGTGCTTAAACAAAGGTACGTACAGGAACAATGAAATAGTGATTTGTATTATAAAATTGTTGATTCAAAAGATTTAAATTGTCTTGCACAAAGGCGCAAGGAAATAGAATCGTTTTATAACCTAAGCCGGTCGTTATAATGTGAGGCCTTTTAATCAAATCGGTCTTGAGGCTAGGACGTTTGAAGAAAAGTGAAAAAGGTTAATACTTTGCTTTTTTTTTTTTTTTTTTTTTTTTTTTTATTTTTTTTTTTTTTTTTTTTTTTTTTTTTTGCTTTTTTTTTTCAGATAAATTGGTTTTGTAGAACTTACATAATGAGTTTACAGTCCTAGCTTTGGGTTGTAGTACATTCGTGGAGTGCCAATAAGCACCAAAAGCTAAAAATAGGTGGGAAATTATACGTCACATCAAGCAAAATAGGTACTTACATACAAGCCTGCGATTCTAACCAAATGAATAAAATGGGCAACTAGGCAAATGTCGAACTCTACTGATAACAGCGCATGGTAGCTGTCCGCTCGTTCCGTGTCACTCTACACTCACCTTTCTCTTGTAGGTCGACTGTAGGTGAATAAGGTAGATAAGCGAATTGGGTGAAAATAGATTTATGAAGACGACTGTGAAGTAATTCACAAACCGGGACGAGTTAAAGTGATTTTAATTCGCTGGGATGCAGCGCTAAAGATATAGCCGAAGTTTTATCAAGCTAAATTTGCTAGAAACGCTGGTTATGATTCAAGCAAGCTGGCTTGGCTCGCGTCAGAAGACAGATCATAGTGCACACGGAACATCGCTGGAGGATCCTTGAATTCCATAGCCATTGGAATAAGATTTCGAAAACATAGAGACAAAAAGTGGATAAATTATTGGAGTTTACCACCGATTCGACTTAGCGACATAAACCAATTATAAAAATGTTGAGTAGAAGCTCCCACCGTCTTTGTTTAAGCTCTGGTACTATATGACAGGGATTTTGGAACTAAACGTTACTTTGACTTTTCACAGCAAACAAATATGGTCAGAAGCAACTGCGGATGTCTAGAGTAATTTGCCGAAAGGTGCATTTTATGTGCTCAATTACCTTTATTTTCAGTGCATTAGCATAGATGAAATGTGAACATTTATGTTGCGTTACCGCCCACTGAAGTTGTTTAACAACTGTAAATTTATTCATGAGTATACCAGGTGGAAAATACTATTTCGGCCATATGTTAACCAGAGATTCTACATGATGAGTGTAACAAATATACCCAATGAAATTATTGTCAAATAATTTCGCAGAAAAAAGTTACTTGTGTCGAACATTTGGAGCCATATAGCTTCTTGACAAATGAATATAAATGACTTATTATTTCGCTAACTGTTGCGCAAACATTGTGTAAACAATACTGTAATGCACTTCTACCTTAGTATGGATGAATTTAGTCACAACTGAATGTCAAAATGTTATGTAACGTCTAATTTCAAAGAGAAATTTGACAGAGTCACATTAACATTAAATTGTGACTAAATTCATTCGAATTGAAATAAAAAAGACATTACAGCACTGTTCAGACACTATTTGGGCGACATTAATGAAATAATAAACCAGTTATATCCATTTGTTGAAAAGCTAGAACGCTCCAAACATGCCAAACATTTTGACACATTTTTTTTCGGCAAAACGGTTCTTTATTGACAATAATTGCATTGGACACATTTGTTACACTCAACTTGTAGAATCCTTGGTTAACGTATGGCCGAAAAGATACCTTCCACCCGGTATTTGAAAACTGCAAACACTTTGTGCCCAAAGCATTTCTCTATTCTGATTGACAGGAGGCAGATATATCATCCTATAAACGAAAGAAGCAATCGAAAAACAGTTAGATACGTTAAGGAAACGGTCAGCATAATAAACGGTAAAAGAAATGTTGTGAAGTAAGCGGTCAGAGGATTCTTTGGTACTTAAGTATGACCAGTTGTCGGTCAGGTATCGTACAGTGCATGTCACGGTGCACGAGGTGAGAGCACTTACTACAGTTTTGGACCAGAGAATTGCTTGTGTCTGACTTAAAGTGGTTGAGCAGTTGTGATAAGCGAAACCATACCATCATAAGATTACGCATGCAGAAAGTGCTGTTATAAAATAGATCTGAGTAAAAGAATGGTCCATGTGGTGGAAGATTAACGAGTAAGAGGAGTGTTATTTTGAGATTGCGGGAGCATCAGTGTGCAGCATCCGATGAAGCCCACTTAGAGGTGAAAAGGCACACTCCGAAGAAGAGAGCTCGGGAAGAGAATCAATTCTTAAACGTAATTCTTAAAAAATAATGACAAAGGTTATGAGGCTGATTTTAAACAGTAGAAAGTATGATTAGTAGTATATAATTTTGCCAGTCCAAAGCATGGGAAAATGCGGGCACTTTTAAAAATTATTACACTGAAGGTCAAGGTTGTATTTCAGTATTAAATGCTAGCGCAAAGCGTAATGGCGGGTAGCTGACACAACATTTAATGGCGGGTGGCAGGTTAAGTTGGTCAACAGAAAATCCAATCAGGGACTTACCTGGCCTTCGGTGCTATATAGCTAAACATTTTGTAAGCCGGTGTTATATATAATTTAAGCAAAATTAACATTAAATGGTTTATTATGACGGCATAAGTCGTGCAAAATTACCCTATTTCTGGTACCAGTACCAGGAAATGAATGACGTAATTAGCACGGCAACAAGCTAGAGGGAAGGTCTCACTTTACTTACAGGATCTTTATTTTCCAGGGAATAAACTCACTCCTCTATACGCTGCTATTGTCTAACATTTGGATGGCAGATTGTGAAGTGCAAGCATGAGGGCACGTAATGTTTCATTGGCATTTGTTCGTTTGTTATTGTTATTCTTGTTGTTATTATTATTATTATTATTATTATTATTATTATTATTATTATTATTATTATTATTATTATTATTATTATTATTATTATTATTATTATTATTATTATTATTATTATTATTATTATTATTATTATTATTATTATTATTATTATTATTATTATTATTATTATTATTATTATTATTATTATTATTATTATTATTATTATTATTATTATTATTATTATTATTATTATTATTATTATTATTATTATTATTATTATTATTATTATTATTATTATTATTATTATTATTATTATTATTATTATTATTATTATTATTATTATTATTATTATTATTATTATTATTATTATTATTATTATTATTATTATTATTATTATTATTATTATTATTATTATTATTATTATTATTATTATTATTATTATTATTATTATTATTATTATTATTATTATTATTATTATTATTATTATTATTATTATTATTATTATTATTATTATTATTATTATTATTATTATTATTATTATTATTATTATTATTATTATTATTATTATTATTATTATTATTATTATTATTATTATTATTATTATTATTATTATTATTATTATTATTATTATTATTATTATTATTATTATTATTATTATTATTATTATTATTATTATTATTATTATTATTATTATTATTATTATTATTATTATTATTATTATTATTATTATTATTATTATTATTATTATTATTATTATTATTATTATTATTATTATTATTATTATTATTATTATTATTATTATTATTATTATTATTATTATTATTATTATTATTATTATTATTATTATTATTATTATTATTATTATTATTATTATTATTATTATTATTATTATTATTATTATTATTATTATTATTATTATTATTATTATTATTATTATTATTATTATTATTATTATTATTATTATTATTATTATTATTACTATTATTGTTGTTGTTATTGTTGTGTTTAACCCCAACATTATGCTTATCACTAGTGCTATTATTGTCATTAACATAAGTATCATAATTGTGATTAGTTTTATTGTAATTAGTTTAAGTACTATTGTCATTCCTATATCAATATTAATGCTTTTGTTGTCTACTTACGCCAACGCCGGATGAAGTGGGCCACCTGGTTTACTCGTCTTACAATCAGTCCGATTATAACCTAGTTACATAAATAACTATTGCCACCACAAATTTAATTTGTACAACAGGAAAAAGAATTAGTAGTTGCCAAGTATCAGGCGCCATTTACCTGTTCTAAAAAGTTCAGTTTTTTTTTCTCTTTTTTTTTTTTTTTTTTTTTTTTTTGTTTCCCCCTCCACAGATTGTCATTTTCAACAAAACCTTGAAACATTATGCCTAATATGTATAATGTTAGTCCTTTTGGTCTTGTTTTGTGGCAGTAGCAAATTTGTAGTGTTGTATATCTTGATATTTTTTTCAACATTAACAATTAAGTATAAGAAGACCGCAATTGTATTGAACTTAGTAACTCATCATAACCCTAAGGTAGTGTCAGGAGTTAAAGCGTAACATTGCGTGCATGTTGGGACAATCATATCATATTACGACATACAAAAAGTACAATTTCAATACGGGTTTTAGGTCTTAGCGCACGTTATCGTTAGGTAGGTATAAAAGGAAAGAGGACCACTGTCAAAGCGTCTACTTTCTTTCGTCGAGAGAAAAGTTTCCAAGCAACACTTGCAAAGTCTCCGCTGCCAGGCACCTTACTGCTCCACATGGATTTTCTTCCTAATTGAATTTTCCTAACGACTTTCAGGTGTTAGAACTTCAATTCCTCTCTTAATTTAAGTTCCAACACACTTGTTTCAGGAATGACTTAGGTTACTTCAAAATTGGTTTGGGTTTTTGCTGAATTAGAGTTGACTCTGCACTTAGGAAACTTTGTTCTGCTTCATGTATACATTAAGTACACCACCGCAAATAATTGTCTATTTTTCATTGTAAAGAAACTTACCCTTCAGAGTTGAATTGAACTAAAGTTTACAAATTTAAAGTTAATAGCAACGCGGTTTGTGCGTTCGTCCTTAGAAGGGCGAAGTCTTGAAATATAAGTTTTGCTCGTGGCAGAGCCAAATGTAACTGATTATGCAGCGCATCACCGAAGACGACTTTCTATTTTTCACGGGAAAATAATTAACCTTTCAGAATGGAATGTGAGAAAATCTGATGTGTTGCACTCGCATGATCTTCTCTACTGTTGTACTAACCATTCTTACAAACTCTTACTCCTATATCTTCTTTGTATTAGTTGAGATAAACATTTGCAGAAAGTATTTTATTGCTTATCTTCTTGTCAGTGCAAGGGGAATATGCGAATACGGTAGATTTTGAGCGATAGTCAAATCCTTTTAAGTTTTAAAATTCCGTTCTCTTTGCACGGTTAACTTATAAAAATGAGTAACGATGTTCCAATTGACAAAAGTATAAGTTCTGCAAAACTCACACAAATAACGAGGTATACCTATCTCCAAAATGGTTCACTCTTCAAAAAACTTTATTTGGACATAAACTGTGGGCTTTAGCGAGATCTACATTTTTTGTATAAGATTTTGTCTGTTTCTTACGGTCTACGAGTTATTCAAAAATTATCTAAAGTAAACAGAACTACATAGGCTATAGCCAGAAAATTCAAAATATACATTTCATTTGTAATAAAAGTATCTTAAACATGTCATTTTAATCAAAATCATTAGAGCCATTTTCAAGAAAATCAAAATTTTCCATTTAAAGGGTAGTTTGGGGTGAAGTATCTTTCTTCAAAATCTTCGTGTCGCATCCTTGAAAGACATTAAACTTAAATACCAACTTTGTTTTTTAATTGACTTATGCTGTGGTTGTAGTGTTTAACGCCCGCTTTTACTACTACGGCACCGCAGGCGATGACACTAATGATACATGGAATGAAGATGGAGCACCGGTGGAACGAGATGGCGGGGGAAACCGGAGCACCCGGAGAAAACCCGCCCTGACGCCGCTTCGTCCACCACGAATACCACATGCGGGTCCCTGGGATCGAACCCGGGCCGCCTAGGTGATAGGCGAGCGCGCTAACCGCTCGGCCACGGCGCCGCCTGACTTATGCTGTGCACTGACTGACATATACACAGACACACACGGACCTTTTCTCTAAAAATGCTTCTTTTTTTGGATTCAGGGGGCCTCAAAACATATATTTCCGGTGAAATACAATATGTACTTCTACTTACTAGTAGAGAAAGTAAAAATGGGATCTCAAATAGCAGACAATATGTTTATATCTAATCTACGGTTTGCGGATGACCATGTCTAGTTCTTCAGGATAGTGAAGATTCAGGTTATATGTGCAGGAAACCCCAAGAAGAATGCAGCAAGTGGGGATTAAAAATAAATGACACTGGGATGAACTGGAAACTGAGGGTCATAAAATTATGAATGTTGAAAATGTTAAATGCTTAGGTTCAATATTAGAGGCAGATAAATCATCAAAATTAGAAATAGACAGACGAATATGTCAAGGAAGACGAGCTATTGGAATGCTAAACGTATTATTAAGGAGCAGTAATATTTTGGCCAAAACAGAGAATTTAATTTATAAATCTATAGACGAGAGTGTGATGCTTTATGGGGCGGAAACTCGGACAGTAAACAGAATGCAGGAAGGAAAATTGAGAGCTGTTGAACAAGACTTCTTTAAAATATCGGCTAGGAAGTCGAGAAAAGAGAGAATAAAGAATGAAGAAATACGACGCCTAATGGATATACAAAAGAATGTAATCGAAGTTATAAATGGAAAAATACTGCAATGGGCATGTACCCCGAATGGAAGATTGCCAAAGGAAGCGATGAGGTGGACACCAGAAGGAAGATATAGGAAAGGAAGCCCAAATGGAAACTGGATAAGTGTAGTAAGAAGATGTATAAATGTGAAGGGGGTGCAGGAAACTGACGCATTGGATAGGAAGCACTGCAGACAGATGATAAAGTAGTGGACATCCTATGTACTAATCTTGTATTATTATATATCAATTGTTATTTTGTTTAGTGTACGAAACCCAGCTTTGTAGAAATTCCTAAAATAAAAAATCTGATGTGTTGCACTCACATGACTTTCTCTACTTATTCCTACATCTTCTTTGTGTTAGTTGAGATAAACATTTGTACAACTTATTGCTTATTTCCTTGTAGGTGCAAGGGGAATGTTACAATACAGTAGGCTTTGTGCGATAGTCAAATGTTTTAAAGCTTTGAGATTCTGTTGTCTTTGCACACTTAACTTATAAAAAATGAACAACGATGATCCATTTCACGAAAGTTTTCAGTTTTCCGAAACTAACACACATAACAAGGAATATCTCCGAAATGATTCACCCTACAAGAAAATTTATTGAGACATAAATTGTGTATTTTAGCAAGATATACATTTTTGTATACTATAATTTAGTCTATCTCTAACGGTTTACCAGTTATGCAAAAGTCGTCCAGAGTAAATACGACTACAGGGGCTATAGCCAGAAAATTCAAGATATACATTTCATTTGTCATAAAAATGTCTCAAACATATGACATTTTAATCAAAATCGTTAGAGCCATTTTCAAGAAAATCAAAATTTTCGAAATATTTTCCATGTAAAGGGTAGTTTAGGGTGGGGCTATTTTCTTCAAAATCTTCGTGTCGCATCCTTGAAAGACATTAAACTTAAATACCCACTTTGGTTTTTAACCGGCTTTTCGTTTTTGAGCTATGCTGTCCACAGACTGACAGACTGACACACAGACACACACACGGAACTTTTTCTAAAAATGCTTTTTTTTTTTTTTATTCAGGGGGTCTCAAAACATATATTTCCGGTGAAATATCGACATCGAATTTTTGGGTGGAATACAATACTTCCCCTACTTACCAGTAGAGAAAGTAAAAAGAATGGAAATGAGGTACAATTGCACATTTAGTATAACAGGTAGATGTTTATACCTACATAAAAGGTCGGAATTGCTTCCTCTGGAGTCTTGCAATCGAGTTGTGCCTCGCGTATGGAAGCATTTTAATGTATTTGTTGTCTCTGTGATGTAGTGTGCTGTCGCCTTGGTGACAGCCGTGCGCAATGCTGACCACATTGACACGGAGTCCCACCACGGTGTCTGTCTAGTGTGATTTAGTAGCCACTATAGGCAAAACGCTCATCAGGATACAACGCCTACAATATAAACCCTAACAATTAATTAATATGTGCTAAGTGGTTCTGACAATGATACCGCACTTTTAGAAACATTACCAAAACGTTTTAATATATTCCTTAAAGGTTTCAGGGTAGTTGTCATTGAATGTTATTCTAAGATACATTAATGGCCGTATAAAGAAATGTTAATAAATGTTGGCCTTCATAACGGTGTACTAATTGAAATATTCTCATTCAGCACCTGGTTTCCACATTTTAAAACTCAACTAGATCAAAAGTTCATCAAATTCAGGTATTTGACATTTACTTTTCAAAAACATATGCACCTACGTTTCAGCTGCATTTGTACATTTTTATTTAATAAAAACTTTTATTAAATTATTATATTAGAAACATAGTGATATAGATACATTTAATAGCCAAAATAAACATATCATCATGAATCTCTTGGGCCAAATATTCTCTAAGAAGAAAATTACACTTACAATCAAACAATCGTTTCTGTACTCAGAGACTATGCGCATGGACTACTTTAATTTTGTGATATATTCGCAACTTCAGTTCAACTTAGCTCAGAAGCTATGTCCTGAAATTAATACAAAATCTGAATTTTACTTAATTTAACAATCCTAAATAGCAGTGTAACTATTAGTCAATATGACAAAGCTATACATATTTCAGATCATTCCTGGAGCCTATGTAATTAAACGTTTTCTGGATCCAGAAAGCTTTATTGAGAGAAATGTTTCTATTATGTGTTTGTTTAAATTTAACAGTCTATATTTTAATAAAAGCGCAGCTATGGCAACTATTCTTGTCATGTTTAGAATCTGTAAGAGGTTCAGGAGTTGCCTCGACTATTTTAAGTTTCCGTGCTGTTTTTAATTACCTTCAAAATAGCTTGTTAACCTGCTTAATTAACAGAATAATTAATATTTCCAACACCACCATTCGAGTTCGGTGCTTCAATTCTGTAAACTGGTACCACGTTAAATGTGTAGAGACCGGAGATGATCCATGTTCTGTGTGTCATAATTCTACGAGTGAATACAGTCTAAAACTGTGGGTCCGTTTGACCCAGCGAATGGTGGAAACATTGATTGTAACATGCTTCAACTATTTTTGTCTATTCTGATATTTTAATCCAGAAGAATCAATTTGAAATTTGTTTAAATGAATGTTCAGGGCTTCTGCTAAAAACAACTTTTGCTTCTGCACTGATACTACCGTCCCCCCCCCACCCCACCCCCCCCCCCAAAAAAAAGAAAGAAACCACATTTCTCATACCTCCGCGATAAAAATAGGTGATTCTTAAGGAAGAAGATACGCTGGTCCTGAAAATTGCCGCAAAAATCTTCTATCATATCGGGTTAAAAATATATTTAGACATTTAAGTTCTTGCCTACAAGTTATCAGATCATACATTACGTCACACATATAATTGTGATATAACGATATATGGTATATCATGGTGAATTAAGATTAACTCAAAATGTTGTTTTACATGTATGCAATAATATTTGGACGACATATTTAACGGACATGCCTGCTTTTCTGGTTAAAAGTGTTTTGGTAGTATTTGATTGCCTCTTTTACTCCTGGATGCTTTCTCGCACAATAAACCAACAATAGTTCCCATCATTACTGGGTCATTGTGACCTTGGTACCTCTTCCCCATGAGGAAAATGTCCAAGTGAAACCATTCCCCTTTTTCGTCACTAACGTCACCCAGATTTGCCGGAAAAAAAGTCTGGAGATGTAAATGGAAGAAATGGATTTTCATAGAATTTCTGCAACTCATGTCTTTGTAGCATTTGAAACATTTTAACACCAAACTTTTATAGTTTTTTTCCCTTTGTGTTTCCAAGAAAACCACGCAAAACGCTTGTAAATGATTGCCAAGCAGCCAATTCCACCATTTGTAACGTTTTCTGAAATATTTTGTGCTCCATGAGCTTTTGGATTTTAGGTCCAAAAAAAGTCCTTCCTATTTTGGGTAAATTAACTGTGGAAACTTGTCTTGAAAATATGCAAACCCACTACTATCCTTGTTTGTGTGCTAGGGAGGGAGGAGTGCCCCAACAAAATTCTTCATCAGCCCAAGTTTTGTATCTAAGGGATGGACAAGAATTTTATCAGGCAGAACCAATGGTGTTTATTTTACATTGCGCTCACCTGGGACATATTCCTGTTGCTCGTCCTGCTGTTGTACCACATAATGTTTTTGCGTATCACGGCTGTCTCATAAATACAAAAAATAACAATATTTTGTGAGCCTCCCTTGTAATCCAAGCAGCAAACCAATTACTTTAAGATCACCACATATCATCCAGCAGTGAACCTCATATTTTAAAACACGAACAATCTTAGCCGTACTTTCACAACTTTCTTTAAGACCTGCAGAATGGAAAATTGGAACAGTTCGTTACCATTAATAAATAATAGTCTTTAAGTTGAACTATTCTGAATCTATAAAGAATTGCCAGTCATTTGGATTACGTTCAATTCCTAACTCACTCATTAAACTATTGATGTCATTGCAGAAACGCATATTCTCTTCCATAGAAAAATATTTTCGAAATCTCTGAGGACAAAAGCTTGGTTAAATTGTACAGCATGTTTTCATCTTCACATTATGTAAGTACCTGCGTAAGTGTTCGTGTAGGACAAGGGTGGGCAATCTACGACACGCGAGTCACCGGCTGGTACGTGGAGTCGTAGGCTATTGCGATGGGATTAACCTTTATTTTACTACTCTCTTGGAGGTTGTCAGTATGTAGTTGTAAAAAATACAGTGTTGCCAAAGCTTACAACCCAGTCTGGGGGATTATATATGCACTTTTAAATGTAACACCTGCAGCAAGTGTGCAGAATAGGATACCAACAATTAAAGTGCCTGTGGCAAAGAAAAACACTAAGTTTCAAAGAAACCAGTACAGCTGGCAGCAAGTTTTGTTCGGTGCATTCCTAAAAGCGTCGAATTAAGGCGTTGCGCCAGAGTTCTCTCTAAGCCCTTTTGCAAATAAAACAAGTCACGAACTTCTCACCTGTACAATTGGAATATGGGAGGATACACTCGGGTCAGCGGGGGGTGCCACTTCGCATAAGAGATACATCTCAAGTACATGGCTCAGCCAGAAGGATGGAAACCGGAATACATGGCTCTATTGATATATTGGACGTTGCCTTCTTCCAAAGAATGTATTTCGTAGCCAATTCATTAAATTCTGAATTATCAAAAACTGTATGCATCTACCAGGGAAAGTTGCACTAACTGCTCTTCAGGTTACAGAGAAATAGAGCTAAGATCTTAGATAAGAGTAGAGATTTAAAAGTGGGCCACCTCGCACACTGTGGCCTTCTTAGATCAGGAAAAACAAATGAAGTGAAGGAAAGCACAGGATGCTATAGGCTACAGGCAGACAGGAGTCAGAGACGCGCGGAATTTCTTAACAGTTTCAGGCTTGACTACTCGCCGCATTACTGGAACTCCAAGAAGGACCTACCGTCCAAGCAACCTTGTATTCTTTATCAGGTGTACTCTCTGTCTCTCTCTCTCTCTCTCTCTCTCTCTCTCTCTCTCTCTCTCTCTCTCTCTCTCTCTCTCTCTTGAGCAAGCATTCCCCTCTCTCTTCACAACCGAAACTTGGAAGTTGAGAAGGAAAAGGAATGAACAGAAAATTGTGGAAAAGAAATCATGGTGGTCGAAAAACCACCAAAGCATTTGCCTATCGACCAGGAAAAAACACGAAAATGCAAAGTTAGAGTGGAAATCGAAATCGAATCCTACACCTTCCGAATACGAGCATCATACGTTACTGAGGAGCTAACTCCCTCGCTTAGAAGAGAGAAAGAAAATATGTAATTTGTTACATACACATAACTTTCGCAACCCCTATTATTTACTGCAAAATTATTGTTAAGAAAGGGCGGGTTGATCTACTAAGGCTGTAAAGTAGGATAATTAGCCCATTGTTTCCAATAATGAAACGGAATGCTCGTAGAGAACGGTAAAAAAAAATTGGCACTAACTAGATGGCTTTGTGTGCTTCGACTTTTCACTGAAATAATCTAGTGCGCTGAGTTCATTCACTCTGAATTCTCCACTCAAGCACCAACCGCTGAACTTTGTGCAAGTACTATGATTCTATGTATATGAGAACTTTAGGCACTACAAAATCACAGTATATGCAATCAACGACGCACTATCTAACCACGAAGCATGCATGGTGAAGCAAAAATTACATGAAAATACGCATTTTAATTTTAATTCATGTTTATAGAAATATGTGAAGTTAATGCGACAAGTTCCTCAACTTTAAATTGTTTTACTATACTTTATCTGAAATTTACGATTACCTGGATGCAATTAAAACGATCATAGCTTAGTCGGTTATTTTTGTTTCGTAATGTTTTGAAAGAAAAGCTTCACTTAGAAAATATTTGGAAATAAAATGGAAGTGAATACTATTCCACTGGAACAATTATAGAATTATGGAATATTTATTATTGATATTTTTCCTTTGATTCATTGTGCAGTGCACTTTTCAGAAGCTTAAAACTGTGCTATATTGGAACTACATTAACACCTGCACCATGGGCGCCGTGCCCCCCCCCCCCCAGAAATTAATGAATTTAACATGCAGTCAATTACCGACTGTTAGACTATTGATCAAATTAGGTAAGCTTTCACGGCCGGTGTCACAAAATACAAAATGATTAACCGGGCTTCTGGGCCGTGGTCTAGTGGAAAATCTCCTTCCAGACGTTTCGTTCGAAGCTGCGTCGAACATCCTCAGTGGTGTATTTGTAGCACTCTGCTACTCTCGGCGACTACTGATACGGAGGCATTTGGTTTCACAGGTTTTATACGCTCACCATGTGTGGGCGTATAGTGGTTGCTCTGGGATTTGTTTATTGGTTTGGCTGCTGCGTGGGTTAGTTTAAAGCGGGGGCTGCTTCCATTGTTGTCGATTGTTATCGATAACAATACCTGTTTACATACATATACAACTCCTTGGGTTATTTCATGTGGTAGAGCATTAAAACTCTTCCAAGTTCGTTTAAGTATTTAAAATAATGGACGGTAAAATATTAGTTAATTTCTATGTACATAATTTTGTTTATAACAGTACAGCTTTACCTTCGTGGCTATTACAAAAATGTTTACTTGCATTTTAATACTATTACTATTACGCCCCCACCGCCACCAGCACCGCCACCGCCGCCACCACCACCACTACTACAACAGAAAGAATTCTTCTAAGCCGTAAAGTTTTAATACATGAGAAGGTATGAAATATAATACTCGAATAGTTACAGTTCCTCCTGCTAAGATTCAAAAACAATTGATACTATATTCTCAAACAATCAGCAACTCACTTCAAACAGATCATCATGACATCATTAAATTTATCATCCAACTTAACTGGCGTTATCCATTCTAACACACACCCACGCATACTCTGAGAAAGCGGATCTCATAGTTCACCAATGAAGCAGCGGCAGCATATTTACCGAAGATTGAGGTATTAGAGACGGCATCAAATGTGCAGAAGTAGTCATCAACACCGAGAAGGGGAGAGAGAGACAGACAGAGAGAGAGAGAGAGAGAGAGAGAGAGAGAGAGAGAGAGAGAGAGAGAGAAACCAAGAGGGAGAAACAGAGTGAGAGACACTGACAAAGGACTACCCACTACTATCACCATTTCTTGCCAAACTATTCACGAGTTTTTTTCGAAGTACACATTACTAAAGCATTCCCTTCAATTTTCAAAACTTCATTTACATTAATTATGTAGATGACATTTTTGCTATTTTGCCTGAGAAATTGATCAATGATGATTTAAAGCCTTTGAATTCACAAGATAAAGCCGTAAAATTCACCTTAAAAATTGAAAACAAAGGGTGTGTTCCATTCCCGGATTGGAAGATCTTAAGAAAAAAATAATTAACTAAATTTTGGCATTCATAGAAAGTCAACACCTACTGATAATTATATAAAAACAAAATCTCTAATCCTCCTGCACATAAATTCGTAATTTTCAACAGTTTAATTCATAGGTTGATAAATATACCCCTTAATAAGAAAGAATTTAACAGAGAATATGAACACATTAACACAGCGTTGCTTAAAGGTTTTAGTACAGAATTCACACATAAAAATATAGAGAAATTTAAATATCAGCTCTCAAAAAAAAAATAAATAAATAAATAAAAAAAATAAAAAAATAAATAAAAGAAGACTGTAAATTTAAAATGTTTACTTACCACTCATAGGCTAATATCAAATTAAAAAGAATTAAAGAACATGCATGAATATTGGCTCCTCAAAATAAATATAAAAATTCGCTTAATTTTTCAAAAAAGGACAAAATTCCAAGTTGCAAGAAGTCTGGTATTTATGAAGTTGAATGTCTAGACTGCGGTAAGGCTTACATTGGTAAGACAAAACGTCATCTGGAAACCAGAAAAAAAAAAAGAATATTTCAGAAACATCAAATGTAATCAGTTAGAGACATCAGTACTGGAAGATCATTTTTCCTCACTTAATCGTGAAATAAATCCAGAGGTTAAATTACTAAAGCAATTAAACGGACCCACTGAATGGATGATTTGGAAAAAAATATTCATTTTGAAAAATAGGGACTTGTTATGAAGTTTGAAATACTGATTCTGTTACTAAATTCGTTTTGAGAGCAGGAGTGAGTAATGACGTCATCACATGATGTCACGGCGAGTGACGTAAACGTGACGTCAGTGCTAGGATGTAACGTTTCGTAGCTTGGGTGGCCAAGGTCAGTTTACCTTGATAATGGCACAGAGGTGTGTTGAAACGTACGTTGGTGGTGTATTGAGTTTAACTCAATTTCATTGAAGTGAAGTTATTAGTCTCTACATACTTAGCCTTATTTGTGAATTATATTGCTTCACTGCTAATAAGCTTGAGGGTGTATAATTCTTCCATACTAGTTTGATATAAATTTTCCTAGTCGTAAGGTTAAGATTTGCTTGTATTGATTTCGGAGCTATGTCTGTGTCCTGTATAAACCTTAGAGAATCAGTACGACAGCTTCAAAGGGACCGCTGAGGGATTAAACAAGAGTGCAACAACTCTATTTCTCGTTTGCTGTAGTAATGCATAGAACGCTGCAACATTTTAATTCATATTTTGCGTATTATAATATTGGAATATTTCGTTCAGTATTTCAGCAGAAATGTCCATAAAAAATAAAAGTTCATTGTATTTGTAAAATACGGTTGCCAAACCGTTTTCCTATTAGCTTATATAACTTCTAACGTTAAGGACACCAGGAAGTGGATTGGTATATGACATAGGTCCAGGAAACGAAAAAAACCTAGATAAGAGAGAATACGGAACAGCCATGTTCTAGGTGGAAAAATTGGCCGCTTATCTTTAATCTCGATTGCCACAATATTGACTTTTCCTACTGCAGGTGCGCTTTTTTCCAAAGCTATAGAAGATATTGATATTAAATTTTCGCTGCATATTTACTAATTCAGCTTAAAGTCGGTGAACTAACCTTGTATGTGTATAAGCTAGTATATGGACACACAAGTTAAAATACTTTAAAGCTGTATTCCATATTTGGACATGAAATAAAATAATTTTGTGGTAAAAAATACAAATAATATGGGATTTTTATTTAGTTCTAAATACCAGGTTATACCTTGTGTCGCATAAGAAAAATATAGTGCTTGTAACACTGGACTTCTGGAAGAAAAGTGCACCAGATGTTTGGGGTGCCACATTTTTTGTAAGGATACACGGTGAGCCTTATACCATTTTTGCACGAAGTATGTGAATATAATGCACTTATTATAATATGCAAATAGCTACACTATATTTTACTCACTCCCAATTTCAGTTTATTGCAATGATTGGATGTTGCTATAATTTTGTTACTAGAATTGGGGAACATTAGTGCTTATACCCTTTGCGTATATAATAGGGAAACCAAGGAATATGCATTTCAGTTTTAAAATTTACAGCAGCAAAAATAGATAAATAAAATAAAAAATAAAAAGGAGAACCAAACTGAGAGTAAATTATCATTGTTTAATGTTCAGAAATAACATGCAATATTACACTTCACGTGTAATGACATTTTTCCAGATTTTTCATTTTATGAGTTTTATAATTTCTTTAAAATCCCCAAATGTTCAGCTACACAGAATTATTTTGAATATATTTAGTAGAGCATGTTCAAATAATACCTGAAAATGCCATCGACATATGATGTAAATTGACGGAGAAGTAAATTTGTGACACCATAAAATTTGAGGTGTAAATGAAGAGGTTCTAATTCTAATAACTATTCTTAGGTAGCAAAGCTAATGAAAATATTAGCTCGTCAATAGTAAAGGACAAAGAAAGAATATAAATTTCGGATGTTTCATTAACATACTGGGTTACATTTGCTTTCTGCTAGTTTTAATTGCATTCCTGTGTCTACACAGTTATTTTTGTACACGATTTTTCGTCACTCATCTCATCTAAAGTCGCATGTTATTTTTACTCTTGATACACTAGAATGGGTGTGTACGTCAAACAAAAGTGGGAGGAGTATGGTGAGATACTAATGAAGAATAGCATTACATTAGCATACAAACGTTGGCTTCGTGACCTATTTACATGACTGTGATGGTAGACAAAATATGTTCTCTTGTAATTCTAAAACATCACAAGAATGCTCCTAAACGTTCAACCAGTGCTTAATTTTCATTCCGTATACTGTTGTCCTAAGAAGTTAAAGAGCACTGGAAGAGTTATAGGAATGCATTATTTTAGAACTAAGAGAATCTCAACTAATGTCACAAAGCAAACGATCTTGAATCTCCGGGAGATCTTTTCTGTAAAATAATAAATAGTAACGTCCACCTTGTGCAATTTGTGAAGAATGAATTAGTTTCACAGCATTGAAAGGTATAGTAGGAAAAGTATAATCCAAGGGTTTCTACGCTCCGTCCCATAAATTGAGTGAACGGGGTTTAATATACTATATTACTTGTAAAATGTAAACCCCGCGCGACAGCCCACGAAGGGCCAAGGCCTACCGCCCAGCCGCTGCGTCCCCCACCTCTGCCCACTACAGGCGTCATTGGTGAGGTGCAGTACTGGAGGGTGGGACGTGGTCAGCGCCCCGAGCCCTCCCGGCCAGTTATGCGGTCTTCTCGACCTGGGACCGCTACTTCTCCATCAAGTAGCTCCTCAATTGGTCCCCCCGGGACCTAACGAGGCTGAGTGCACCCCGTGCCAGACCTCCCAGAGGGGATAAAATCCCCATGCTAGTACCGGGGATCGAACCCGGGTCCTCCGCGCCACAGGCAAGCGCGCTGCCAGCTGCGCTACGGAAGCGGCCAATATATATTAGTTAGCCCCATAAAATATCGCATTATTTAATTTAAGGAGATGGAGAAATTTTTATTGAAAACAAGTTAATCACAAATTAGTTACAACTGTTATTTTGTGAATAGTGAAATAATATACGACTTCAAAGCCCTGACAGGTCTTGTGCTACAAACTCGAATGCCGACCTCACGCCCACGTACCACGGCAGAGGTGAGCGACCATCCAACCAATACAGGGAAGTATTGCGGCCAGCATCACACATCCACCAGCCAAAATTCATGGCCATGATCGGTGCCTATCGCAGCTCCTCACTTCCCTCGTGATGATGAGTGGGCATCTGCTTCCGGGTATATTTCACGGCCGGGAACTAGAGCTCCACGCTCTTTTATTAACTTAAGTCCCACCTACTTCATGGATACTCCGCCGAAGTTCTTACATTACAAATTGCTAATCTTACCAAGCAATAATTCTGATATGAAATATTTGAATTGGGTTTATTTGCGTGCGAGAAACCTATAGAAGTCCACCAAAAAATTCGTAATTGTTCTCAACACAGGTGTATAAAAGAGCAGTTCACATTATGTGGTTCTGGAAGTTATCAAAATCACATAGCATGCGTGAACGTTAACATGGGCCGAGCTCCGAAAGCACCATTTTCTAAGAACACAATGACATAAAAACCAACGATCGTTTTCTCAAGATCTGCAAACATTATCTTTTGATGGAGCTTAAATGTTCTGCCTTAGCACACATACTGTCACTAAGAAAATTAAAAATTCAGTTCTTTATAATAAAGTTTCTGTAATTGCTGAAAAAGGATGTGAGCTCTGGATTAGAAACAGCCATTCGATTTTTAAATGTTAATGAAGCTTCGTCTTTCGTATCTACTTAAGTAATAAAAGGGAGAACTGTAAAAATAAAAGTTAAGGGTCTGCATTGCATGGAATATGAATGAGCATCGAAGCGAGAGAGAAAAAACTGTACTCTTTGAAATGTTTATTTTCTCACGCTATAGCTTCTACGTACGTTACTTCTGTTGAATATATGGGGAAAACACAGAGACATTTAAAGTGTTTGTTATTTTAGTAAAGATGATCCATTGAATGACGAACCTATGCACGACTTTTCACAGTGATTACCTATTTACTGGTTCTTTATGTTGAACAGGTCAAAAGATTTCAAGGTGCTTGTTGTTTTCACAATAACATAAATTACATTAAATAATCACGTGACGAATGGGAATGAGACAGTAGATTAATTTTTGTATAGGACCGAGCGAGTGGCTCCGCAGTAACGTGCTAGACTTGCACTCGGGAGGTCCCGGGGTCGGGCAAGCTACTCTGACTGTGGAAATTTTCGTGGTAATGCGAATGCTACAGTTTTCCCTCCTATACCACAAATCTGGTATCCATTTGCTGTCCCCGTCATTCTCTCATCTGTTTCAACGTTGTAGAACCAACCAATGGTGGTGGAACAGTCTGGAAACGCTGTTCGAGAAACTTTCGTATAGACATATTTGCGAAAAGCTCGAAAGGGAGGGCGTGAATTTTCCAGAGAATATGTCGGTAATTCGCCTGGACTATAAAAACGAGTGAGCAAGGCAGTGTGAGAGTAGCTCTTCAGAGTTGAGTATTGTGCTGAGTTTTAGTAGTTAGTTTTTAATTAGGCGTTTTGTGTCAGTGTTGAGAGAATTGGTGTCCGAAAGACGATAACATATGGAAAACTTTATCAATAAGCTCAGGTTCATGTTGGAAATATGAACTTGTGTAATCCGCGCAGCAATACGACTCAGGGCCTGGAAATATTATGCTGTCCTAAAGCGCTCAGTCATTTTTTCCATGCCTATACAACTTCAACTTCTACTTTCTTGACGAATTGGCGATTGGAGAAATGTAACTCTTTGAAGAGTGAAATGCTTGCTTTTTCTGCATCTTCTACAATACAGCTGCAATGATACACTTCAAGACCAGGTGAGTTGCCTTTACTGATGTTCATGAATTGCGTGTACTGAGGGAACAGATTTACGAATTGCGTGCCAAGGTTTCCTACGGAGTCATTGAGTTGCGTACCAAGGTTTTCCACGAATTCCTCGAGCATGTCAAAAGTGGTGTAGTCGATTTCAAGTTGGGAATTTCTCCCTAAAACAGAGTTTGGCAACTACGCTGTCGTAGATGTACTGCGGGTTAGGCGTGTTGCCAGGCGTTCTTAGTGACTGAAACGTAACGAGAAACCAACGAGCTTAGGAGACAACCATATACTAACCTTAAAGACACCTTAAAGACATCAAAAGACCAGTCACTTAATCGATTGTTCAGTCCCAACTGTTACAGGGACTTCCGGACAGCTCGGCATGCAATTCAAGTATGTATTCAGGAATCCCTGCCCCAAATTCAATGTTTAATTTTTCTACCTTTGCTGATCCCGCACGCAATTCGAGCCTCACTGCCTTTACACCGATTCTCACCAATAAAACGGGTTTGTTTGTATCTATGTTATGTTTGAAGCGAACAGTGGAACAATTAATGTCGTGTTATATTTCTAAGTATACTGCAATATTTGTCACTAATGCGATATACTAACAAATAAATCTGTTTTTGTTGCAAAAACTAAGTGCCTTTCTACTAATTTCCGCCACTGTATAATACGTACGTTATCGAGATGGAAACACTCACTGATTAGCTGGTGTAAAGATTTACACGCATTTGTCACTACCAATACATTCCCAGTGATATCTGTTTCAGGATACTGCCCGTGATTTGTGTAACAATGTATATTTGCAACCTGTAGCGGTTAACGTATAACTGCGATTAGGAATGACAAGTTTTGTTTCGACGAAGAGTTGATAAGTGCGCTATGTTTAATGTGCAGCATCCTTTGCCTATTTATCTATCGCATTACACATCCTTGGTTTCATACAGCGCTACCCGGCCAAGCTTGGGGGAATGTGTCAGCAAATGGCCATTAAGTCACAATTTGGCAGCATTCTCCGGAAGAGACATGGCACAGCAAAACACAAATGTAGTTAAGTTACTCACATAATGGCTCTCCAACACCACGGTTCTTGGTTCTCGTGATTTACGAGCAGAACGATGCTGTTAATGGAGCCCAGCGCATTACTGCACCACGTTTAATGTCGGATACGTACGTCGTATGAATTGCGTTTTAAAAAAATTAAAATAAGAGTCGCTATTATACTTGCGTCACAACACCGCAGTTTGTCATTGGGACTTTTCATTACGGTATTCAGCTTTTTTCACTGCGTGCTTCTTCGGAAAGCAAATGTACCATACGTAATATCACATATGAAGCAAAACGTTAGGGTTTTAATGGCTGCCTCAGGATACAAATTAAGACTATCTTCCATCCAACGAGGCTGTAGTCCCACAGTCATACAATGGAGTCTTAACTTCACCAGCTACGTACTATAACGTTTCTATCGAGAACTGAAATTGATTTTAGTCCAATCCCATTCTCAATACGATCCGTATTTCCATACTGAATTCAACTGGCAATGAGATCGATTTCGATACGCAAACCTCAAGCATAAATAACTATAACTCAGGTTTTTATGGTAATTATTATTTATTTATGCCAAGAAGCTTACTGCTGGTGTTTTTAAACACACAAGCCGTGTGTGTGGCAATGTTTTAAGAGATTGAATCAGAACTGAAAAATTCAGTGCCATAGCGGGGTTTTTAACCACGGATCTTCCGCTTATCGAGTGGCTGCTTTAACCACTAAGCTACCATGTCCAACTTGCCAGTACGACATTAAATTCCCCAGTTGTTTCGTACTTTTCCCGGTTAGACCACAAGGGAATCTCACATCAGAGATAAATACCCCAAGGGCGACTTACAATTGTAAGTACTTTATGATGTGAGGTGTTTTACTGTGGTCAATTATCGGCAGCAGTAGCGCCTAAAGACCGCGCCAGATTATCACATACATGGCGATAGTCGCATGAGATTCGCCGTTTAGCGTTTCACTAATTCAGAGAAATTTGCTCTTCTCATTGTTATTACGGAAGCAGTCATTTACTTCAGAAGTTTGCGGTTAAAAGTTACAGTTTCTGTATAGTACTAAGATTCAGAAACAGTTTAATTTTGCACCCTCTAACAGACAGAGCGAGATGGTTCCGCGGTATGCTGTGAGGCTCGCATTCGAGAGATCATGGATTAGAGTCCCGCGGCCTACCTGATGTTTCCGGGGATCTTCCCGGTTCACCAGGCAAATTGTGCTGATCGCACTTATTTTGTTTTATGGAGGCACCTCCTTTGTTTCGCAACTCTTGCTTTCCCCGCGGGGTTGCGCTAGTGTCTTCCTATGGGTTGCCTCTCGGTCTGACAGTGAAAGGAGACGGCAGTCGGGAGTGCTCCTTTCGCGCCGTGCGGGGTAAGTTGTTTGGCTTTAAGGGAATGCACAACTGAAATTGCTATTTTCTAAACTATCTATCCAATCTGTCTGAAATTTGAACCATATATTTGTCTTGCAATGTTAAAACAGTTTTATGAATTTAAAAGCAAAATCTTCAGTAGTTTTTTATTTATAAATTTTCAAAAATGCAAAATTATGGGTATAGGCAAAATGCAGTACACGATGCAATTTTTTAAAAACAAGAAAATTAAAAATTTTTTATTGCTTCTGAAGCATTAAACTACAAATTTGACATATAGTTTCTTTCTGACATTTTTAGTTTATGATAAAAAAAATTTTGAATTTTTATGACTGAATTTTTTTCAATTTTAGGATGAATTGTCATATTAAAAAAATTGTAAATCAAAAACTTTTTATGATACAGAAAAATTATATGACAGTTTTGTTTACTTAGGTTTTTAAAAAAAGCATGCAAATTTTTAAACTGATTGAATGAAAATTGCATCGTGGCATGCATTTTCAATATGCAGAAATGCTAAAAAATTTAAATGCCTGAAATTTAAGTTTTAAAATTATAATCATATTTTGGTTATGTTTCATACCTTGAAACTGGTTAAAATCCCCCAAGCTCATATGTTGAACCTTCTTGCCTCCTTTTCCTTTGTTCTGCAACACTTTTCTTCAAGTTTAGCTTCCTCCTAGATGTTTTGGCTGATTTCTTTGTCGAAGCAGAAGCATGTTGCAAATGTCTAACATCCCTCCCATGGGTTATCTTCAGAGAAGCAGGTGAAATTGAAGTGCCTTTGACTTCTGATGACAACTTCAATGAAGATGAACTACCAAAGTTGAATTCAGCAACTGCCTTAGGCATAGCAATTTGAAGTCTCTTCAATGAAACAAAAACTTCCTTAGGACACTTTCGCCACATGACACTATGCAGGCTTTTATTTGCATTTGGGTCTTACCAAAAGTGCACCGTTTTAAAATCTCATCAGAGGCTAGCCTTTGATACACTGGCATTATTTTTGAGATAACATCTTGCCTCAAAAATGTTCTCATTGTTCTGGCATCATGATTTGGAATATATTCTTTCTTCGCTATAGCTCTGTTATAAAAGCACCATGAGGTAACTCCAGTAGGACAATTTGAGTGCTGGGGATTACTGTCTGTAGAACTACAGTGATGCAATGTAGCAAAAATACCCCTCTTCATATCCTGTACATTGGGAATGTTGTCCAGTATGGCAATTCTATAATAAATTTGCAGGCGAGCTATAATATCTTCTGTCAGACTTCCAGGCTTTTTTCCTCCCAGTGTTACACCTTTCTTCTTCCATTCTTCAACAACTGCTTTCAGACCCTTGCTAAGTCTTTTAGAAACATGATTTATACATTCTTCTTTTTGAAGAGGCACATCATCTCCATAAACCTTAATATTTTGTAGATGTTTAAAAGTTTTTGCATCTCCATCAGACAGAATGGTGGTGTACCTAAATTTAGTAAAGTATGTCGACCTCTCCCATAGGATTTCAGCAGCTTTTGCTTCCATTGCATTTGAGGAGCCATCATAATTATTTTCACATGTGCCACTTAGTTTGTGTTCTTCTAGCCATATTTTAAATTCTTCCTCATTTAATTTTACTTGATTTGTTGAGCAATATGGACAAAATTTTGACAATATTTCAAAGTCAACTACTAATCCAGTGAGAATATCAATTACAAATCCCATTGCATACAATGATGAATGTCCTTTCTTCATCCAGGTACCATCGTAAGACACAGTTATGTCAATTATGTCACTGTCTCTTAGGGTAGCATCCATGTCGATGTGAGCCTGCCTTACTGCAGCATGTGCCTTCTTCAGCACCTCTTTTGTGAAGTCAGCATTGGTCTTTGCTATGCATGTGACATGCTTACTGTAAGTGGTTGATGAAAACATGACATACCCATTCCAATACAAAGTTTTTCTAAATCTGCATGTCCTGAACCAATATTTAGAAAAGAAGTAACCACCCTTCGGTTCACTTCGAATGGAGGCCTGGCACTGTCATCACTGTGTACTCGTGGGCTTGATGAAACTTCTTTTATTGTAGTTTTGCAGCTTTCACAGGTTACTAATATTTTGAAGGCAAAGCCAGAGATTTCTAAAGTTTGTACTTTTAGTGCTGGTTTGCTACATTGGGTGCACTTCATTCCTTTGTATAACTGTTCCCACACACTTGCATGAACTAGACTAAAATCAGTGTGAGGCATACCTGGGTCGACAGAAGCTTCAAATGCTGCAAGATTTAATTTTCTCTCACTGGCAGTTGTTGATGGTAAAGGTGAGGTTCTTATGCAGCTTGTAGATGCATCAGGTTCATTGTTTTCTCCTGAGGTTTCCAAATGCTCACTGTGTACTGCTGCTGTCATTTCACTTTTCACATTTGGTTTCCAACGCTTGTTTATTAAATTTGTAGCCTTATTGCAACGTTTAGAGCCCTTCTTGCCCTTATTGCGTTTATCACACAGGCTATTCATGTTCTGTTCTAATAAATGACTCTCTACTGAAAGATTTATCAAACAAAAAGGCAGCTGTAAACTAACCTGACTAACCTAAACTACAAACGCTACCTACTTATCTTCCCCATTAAAGTTTATACTATCTAAAAACTATACTTATATTTCTTATACACAATTAAATATGCAGCAATAATAATATCTAAAGCACATATATGCCTATTCACCAACAACAATTTCACAAACACAACTCATCAGAGCAACAGACTTGCAAAACAAAACAAACATCTGTTTACCACCAAAATATGCTTTAGAACATTCTTTTGCTGATCAGTTGAGCCAACACAGTTTTCTAGACAAGAAAATCCCTTCTCCTTGCTTACCCGCTAATTTCAAAAGCTGAAAATAAAAGCAATGCTGTACCAGCTACATTGGAATGTATGTGCGCAGCATTGTGATTGAAACAGCTGGTAAACACGTGCGCAAGGGCATTTAAAAAGTCACGTGACGACCTTGAAACATACGCTAGGGCAGAAACAGAAGTGGATTATGAAACTAGAAGGATAGGAGGATTTTTTGCAAAGATAAAAAAAATTTTGAATTTTTGAGCGATTTTGGCCAAATTTCAGTTGTCCATTCCCTTAACTAGGGCTCAGGGTCCACGCGAAACATTTAGGCTTTCAGATAGGCTGAAGACTGCCCGACTCCTCGCTTGAGAGGGAATTGACTGGGGGTTATGCAAATTGGTTTGTTTTACCTGTATTTCTGTTGTGTTTCGACTTCCATTTCTGTATAAATTATTGATCCATAAAGGTTGTAGTTCTCGGAATTTTTAGTGCTCTCTTCTTTTCAGTTCCTCCCCCCCCCCCTTTCTCACGATTGTACCTAAGCCCCTATGGTTCAAAATGGTAGCAGAGCGTGGTTGTCTTATGGTCGAGTGGGGCAGTTAAATTGAGCATTGGGTTATTGTTTTGATTAACCATGTCGAGTGACTTTCAGCTGTTGCGTAAGAACGAAATACTATTTGAGTTGGGGATTCGTGGACGTGATGATTTGTCGTCGGCAGACGTTCCGGCCCTATTAGACGCACTTCGTGGCGTGAAGGATAACGATTATGTTGTGTTGCCGGACAAACATTTATTGGTAACTGAATCACCGTCATTATGTGAGGCCGCACGGCTGGAATTTGAAGAGTTGTTCTCCGAGTTGAGTAATATCTCGGGGTTTTCGAAAGCGCAGGTGAGGCGTTTGACAGCCAGGATCTTGCATTATGTGCAGCGGATTGAATATTTCCAAAAATATTGTCCTAAGGTTAAGTTCGGGGTTGACTTAGCCGAGCTGAAGGGGCAGTTCAGGAGATATTTAGAAGTGCTTGCTCAGAAAGGGGATCGGGCCGAGTCGACTACTGTCACACCAACTGTGACGTCTCAAATGTCGGCCTTTAAACCGCTAAAGTTACTTCATCCCTTACAACAGTTGGTTGAACCTTATCAAGTCTTTAAGGTTGTTGATGTTTTTACAGCTCTTGAATTTCTGAAGTTCCTGGTAAGAGCTAAGGATTGCGCTGAATTATGCGAAGTTCCCGGTTTGCAGCTGCTTGAAGTAGTGATGTCAAAAGGGGGTGACGCGGTGCGCAGTATAATTGGGCGTATTAAGGGATGTGTTGATCCAGTCTCTGAATTACATGACAGTGTATTGAAGTGTTTCGTTCCTCGTCGGGAGCTACATACATTAATTCAAGGTCATTATTTGAAACCCCAGGGATCAGGAGAGCCTTTCTTCGAGTACATTAGCAGGGTTAAGTTGTTTGCGCGTATACTACGGTTGCCAGATAGCGAACGGCAGATCTGTGACGTCATTATTACGGGGTTGACCCCGGAGGTACGTTCTCTTTTGGTATTTAGCTCTTGTCCTGCTACGTTTAAAGATTTAGAGGGGCTATTGCCGATCTTGGCAGAGTATGAGGCGTCAAATGCGGCACGAAACCGCGAATCATTGCAAGTGCCTCTGCATGGTGTTCGATTTGAGCCGCGGCAGACTAACCGAGGAGATTTGGCTCGAGATAGTTTTCGCTCGCCAGGGTCTTGTTTTAGATGTGGTTCTCCTGAGCATTTGGTTAGACAATGCACGGTGGCCAGGAAGCGTGGTGGCGTTTTACTACCCGTGGGGGTAGATGGTCAAAGGCGGCAAGATTGACAACGAGCTCCTTGCGGAATTTCTGCCTGTTGTCGGATATTCCGTCGGATAATAGCCAAGCCCTTTAATTTGAAGCCGACAGTACAGGTGACTGTTGGGAAACGACAGTTAATCGCTCTCTTGGACTCGGGGAGTTCCTGCTCTTTGGTACACGAGGAGTTTTATTATACCTATCTTGGTAAATTCTCGGCCAAACCGCGACAGTGTAGCGTTGGGTGCGTGTCTGTAAATGGTCATAAATTTCAGGTGAATGCCAAGGTTCTGTTGACCATACGTATTTCGCGTTTTACGTGGAAACACTATTTCTATCTTCTGCCGGACCTGCCATTTCAACTGATTTTAGGCTCGGACTTTATGACTAGAGTCGGCCTAAGGCTTGATTTTCGGGATGGGGAAATCACCTTTGCATTTGCCCCTTCCGAACGAGTTGCATTTCAGTGCGGTCAAGTCATCAACAAACCACCTTTGGAGGAGAGTGGCGGGCTACGTCACCATATATGCGACGTCAGCAATGCTTTCCCCCATTTGACAGAAGAGCAGGGCCGTTCGCTGGAACAACTCTGTGCGAACCATGGGTCATTGTTTGCTGACCGTTTAGGAGTAACAAATTTGGTGGAGTATGATATACAACTAACAGACGACACCCCTGTGAAGTTACCACCCTATCGTGTCACCCCACCTAAAATGGCTATTCTTCGTAAAAAGATCGACGAAATGTTACGAAAGGGAGTGATCAGGCCGTCCACGTCTGCTTATAGTAGTCCAGTATTTCTGGTCCCTAAGGGCGAGGACGATTTCAGGGTAGTGGTGGACTACCGGCACTTGAATAAAAGGATAAAGATCGAGGCCCAACCAATGCCACATCTAAATTCGGCAGCGCATTATTTTGCGGGTGCCAAAGTATTTACTAGTTTGGATTTGAATAGCGCCTACTACCAAGTGCCCTTATCGGAGTCCTCTAAGCCACTAACGGCTTTTGCTGTCCCATGGAGGCTTTATGAATTTCAACGAGTACCCTTCGGAATTGCTACTGGAGCTCAGGTGTTGTCGCGGTTATTAGACGAAATATTTTCGGACATCAAGTTTAAATATGTGTATCACTATCTAGATGACGTGGTTGTCTACTCGCCCGACTTTGAAACCCATTGCCAACATTTAGCGGAGGTCTTTGACCGGCTCGAGCGCGCAGGCCTTACCTTGCGCAAAGAGAAGTGTAACTTTGCTGCGGGACAGATTTCTTTCTTAGGTCATATTGTATCTCCGGCTGGGATAACGATTGATCCGGAGCGGACCAAAGTTCTACGTAACTTTCCTCCCCCTAAAACCGTAAAGGCATTGGCCAGGTACGTGGGGATGGTGAACTTTTTCAGCAAGTTTATTCCGCATTTTGCAGCGCGGGCGGAACCACTGAACCGTCTTCGGCGGAAGGGAACGCCGTTT
The DNA here is from genome assembly GCA_030765045.1 of Tenodera sinensis. Taxonomy (NCBI): domain Eukaryota; kingdom Metazoa; phylum Arthropoda; class Insecta; order Mantodea; family Mantidae; genus Tenodera; species Tenodera sinensis. The sequence goes on from CM060962.1 coordinate 35,939,262, forward strand.
AAGTGGGGTGAGGAACAGCAGCAGGCCTTTGAAGACCTTAAACAGGCCATAATGAATCCCCCGGTGTTGGCTTTCCCTGATTTTTCACGTAGATTTATCCTTCAGACCGATGCAAGCAGGGGATCGGTGGCTGCTGTGTTACTTCAGGATTTTCCTATGGGGCGTAGGGTTATTGGGTATAGTTCACGTACCCTTACTCCAGCCGAGCGGAAGTATTCAGTTTACGAACTTGAAACTTTGGCTGTGGTATTTGGCTTAGAAAAATACCGCGAATATCTGGAGCATGTTGAGTTTACTCTTGAGTGCGATAACCAGGCGCTAACGTGGTCGTTGGCCTCACCGCGATCTACAGGCAGGTTAGCGCGTTGGGGGGTACGCATTTCAGCTTTTAAGTTTGTCCCGATACATATACGTAGTTCAGAAAATTGTGTGGCTGATGCCTTAACGAGAGTATTCGAAGAACCAAGAGAATGTAAATGCGGAAAGGAAAATGTTTTAGCCGTCTGTGAATTTCCGGAGTTGTTCGAGGGTTTGCACACACATCAGAGGAAAGATCCGGATCTGCAGGCCCTTATTGATCGGCTTGAGGCTGGCGAGGTTGTTACCCCTTATTGTTTGAAGGAGGGTGTTTTGATGACCCAGGCTACCTTCGACGGCAAGAACAAGGTTGTTTTGCCACGGGCCTTAATTTCCATGGTGTTTGAATATTTCCATTCAGCTCCTGTAGGCGGGCATTTGGGAATAGCCAAGACCAAAGACAAGATTCGGGAATATTTTGTGTGGCCGGGCATGAATAAAGAAATTACTTCCCGAGTTAGACAGTGTCAACTTTGTGCAATGGCGAAACCCGCGCAATGTACAGTATGGAAAGGTTTAGCATCGGAGGTGGCAAGTAGACCCCTGGAAAAATTATTTGTGGATTTTGTCGGTCCTTTCCCTCGTTCAGTCCAGGGGAATACGTATGCATTAGTCGTAGTAGATTCGTTTAGTAAGTTTGTATGGATGTCGGCCTTACCGAAAGCGAATACACGAGGGGTAGTCAAGGTTCTCTCTTCAGTATTTGCGGCTTTTGGAGCCCCTCGTTATTTGGTAACAGACAACGCCACTCAATTTACTTCTTTCGCCTTTAGAAATTTCTGTTTTAGTTGGGGCATTAAAACCATAACTACCACCCCTTATTACCCCCGTCCTTCCCATGCCGAAAGATTTAACAGGAACCTCAAATCAGCATTAATAGCCTTTCATCATGATAATCATACTAAGTGGGACACTAATTTGTCTCGGTTGCAGTTGGCGTTTAATTCGGCTCGACACGAATCACATGGCGTTACCCCTCATCAGCTTATGTTAGCCTATATACCTAACTCTCCGCTGTCTAACCTTTGGCGTTTGGACGATTTGCTTCCCCAGAATATTACTCGCGAGGAAATATGTAGAGTATGGAAGGCCGCTTTTCGGAATTTGAAGAAGTCACTTGCCCAGGTAAAGAAGCGGTATGATGAAAATAAACGGCCTTCACCTTATGCCGTTGGCCAGAAAGTACTGTGTAATCTGTACACTCAATCTTCTAAGCGAAATGCTTATGCAGCGAAGTTGGCTCCTAGATACGTAGGGCCGTACGAGATTATAAGTATCTTCAAAAATGTTTCTGTGCGCTTAAGGGACCTCCGCACGGGCCAAGAAAGGAGAGCTCACGTCTCACAATTGAAACCCTTCCAGTAGTTTGGTATCTGTTTTCCTATGTGTATGGGTTTCCTTTGTTTACTCCTGTATGTTTATGTTGTGAATAAAGTGTTTGTTTGGAATGTGGGTGTTTGTTTATGTTGGAGCGTGCCATGTGTGCGCCGGGCTGTATACCTCTACGGCGCTCCTGTAGTTAGTTTCTGCCGGGCGTGTGGAGTCGGCATTGTGTAGATTTGTTTTCGTGTGTCTTTGTATGGCAGCGGTGTGAGGTGTTTGGTGTGGTATGTTTGGGGAGTATTTGTGGGATGTTTGCTGCGTGCTTGCGGTGTGTGTCTTGTGTAGTAATTATGTGTATTTCGTGTTTGTTCTCTTGTGTTGTCTGGCCAGTAGGGATTTTGTTTTATGCGCATTTATTTATACAAGGCCTTGTTTATTTTGTTTAACTTGTATATATATATATTATTTAGCCTGTTTTAAATTGTCATTTGGAAGAAATTATATTTAATGTTATTCAAGTTCGTTTAAATTGTTCTTATATTGTTATGTTCATTAAACAGTTTATGGTATGTTATCACGCTTGTTGATTATAAATTGATTCAATTTTTTTAATTTTCTGCTATTTATGTATTTGATGTCATCCACAGTTCTGTAAAAATACTGTCATTCATTCAGTTTGATCTACCCTGAGATGTTATTTTGGGGCAGCAGCCTATTTGAAGCCTGCGTTTGGTTCCCTTTCTGTTGGGTTTGTTCCGTGTTACAGCCTCGCCAGCTCCTGTTCGTAACCTGTCCAGAAAGCACCTAACCACCGCAGTTTGGCATTGTGTAATGTTAAGCCTGGCTGTTACCATCTATCTGGAGTGTTACTGCAGCAGTAAGGTCCGCAATGGAGATTTCTGGAGGCCAGGGAGGTGACGATGGAATATGAAGGGGCTTGTATGTGGCCCACGTTTTGGGTTTTGGACTTTCTCAACGCCTGATTGCAACGAGAGGGCATCCACAGGCTCAAACCCAGAATTTGTTAATTTCTCTGGAACAACGAGGGATCGGTACGCCCAACGAGTTGTGCATCGTCTCTCCAGTCCTGGAAAAACAGAATTGTGCTCTCTGATGTGACAGTGGCCAGTGATTTGTAGTGACAGTGTTTGGTGCCAGTGCTTTCACAGTGACCTGTACAATGACCGGGCGGTGTAAGGTGTGTCCTTCCTAATATGATACTTCTCATACAATATCAGTCTGTTCCTTTCCAGAATGGCGAGGGCGTGTTGTCAGATGGGGGCGGGAGTATTGTGCTGATCGCACTTATTTTGTTTTATGGAGGCACCTCCTTTGTTTCGCAACTCTTGCTTTCCCCGCGGGGTTGCGCTAGTGTCTTCCTATGGGTTGCCTCTCGGTCTGACAGTGAAAGGAGACGGCAGTCGGGAGTGCTCCTTTCGCGCCGTGCGGGGTAAGTTGTTTGGCTTTAACTAGGGCTCAGGGTCCACGCGAAACATTTAGGCTTTCAGATAGGCTGAAGACTGCCCGACTCCTCGCTTGAGAGGGAATTGACTGGGGGTTATGCAAATTGGTTTGTTTTACCTGTATTTCTGTTGTGTTTCGACTTCCATTTCTGTATAAATTATTGATCCATAAAGGTTGTAGTTCTCGGAATTTTTAGTGCTCTCTTCTTTTCAGTTCCTCCCCCCCCCCTTTCTCACGATTGTACCTAAGCCCCTATGGTTCAAAATGATGGGAAGGATAATTACACCCACCGAATTTCCCGTCCCTTAAATTCACTTCAACTTCATTTTGACCCTATCTTTCAGGGTCGGAAGTGTTGGCGATGGGCAAGTTTAACGCTGCTGTGTGGCGACTTTGCGAGCCGTAACTGGTCTACGGACGGGTGGCACTATAGTCGCCTAGGTTGCCTAGGTTGCTGGGAGGAGCACTGCTGTCGAAACCCATAAGACTGGTGGCTGCTTGGTGAATACTCCAGCTCCCCTTCAGAACCTTCACGCTGGTTCTCTTCCTCGCCAGGGTTCCAACACGTCATTAGGGCACTCTGAACTCATTCCTTCCTCCCAGGGGTCTGACACAAAATAGGCAAGCTCAGTGTAGAATACCCTTCGGTTGTACTCTACCTCTACCTCACCCTCAAACATTTGTCAACACGCTTCAAATGGCTCATATATTAGCCTCCATTAAATTTATCAGTCTACTTAACTGGTATTGTGTATTCTCCCACCCACCTATACATACCTTCAGAAGTTCCCATAGGCCACCACTGCAGCATCCGATATTGGAGAAGGCATAAAAGGTATCGCTCATCGCCGGAACCAATGCAATGTAAGAAAACCGTGTTAAGCACATTAAATTTGCTGCCCAAATATTTACAAGGGGTTCGTGTTGTGTAGTTGGATTAGGTAGATAGTAATCAAAATATTTCCGAAAATTTAAGAGGTTTTGTCATACCATTAGGGGTAATAAAGTCATTGACAAGAGTACGGTTAATAAAATGTTTCAAATAGTGAACTTCAAACAAAAACCTTAGTGTTTATTTTGGCACACAGAATAGAACTCATTCACATAAATAGATGCTTTCTCTTTTGAACAGCATTCCACGTACACAAAAAGGGAACAAATGCCGACGCGGTTTCACACCCTGCACCCCACCGCTTTATCCACCATAGCTGCATGCTCCTCTGCGTGCTATTGGAGGTCGGGTTAATTAGATTTGTGCATTCGTTAACCATGGGGATAATATATAATGGCAGCAAATTAGCAAATTGCACAAAAATGAGGAGGACGAGCTCAATTGTGATTGGATTACTCCCAAGTCACGTTGTGTTTCCCAGTAAACGAAAGTACGATTTTTAAATGCATTTCTGTAATTTCCAGCTTTGTATACACAAGCCCCATCACTCATGGTACTGTTCGTTGTAGCCCACATTGTCACTCTATAATCTCTGTGATAAGCTTCAATCCCCACATAAACATTCTAAGTACATCATGCAGTGGTGTCTCTTTAACTCATTTTTCCATTCACTTAATTCTGCAGACACGTAAGCTGTGCCAGACGATGGAAATAGAATTGCAATTGAAGCTTTTTCTGGTAATTTTACTTTCTCTATTACGTAAGTAGAGGAAGCATTGCACTCAACCCAAAAATTCGATATCGGGATTTTATGCGGAAATATATTTTGAAGCCCCCTGAACCCAAAAAAGAAGCATTTTTAGGAAAAGGTCCGTGTGCATGTCTATTTGTCAACGTGTAGACAGCGTAACTCAAAAACGAAAAGTCGGTTAAAAGTCAAAGTTGTATTTAAGTTTAATCTGTTTCAAGGGTGCGACACCAAGATTTTGAAGAAACTCCATCCTAAAGTACCCTTTACATGGAACACTTTTCGAAAATTTTGATTTTCTTGAAAATGGTTCTAACGATTTTGATTAAAATTCCATATGTTTGAGATATATTAATGGCAAAGGAAATGTATATCTTGAATTTTCTGGCTATAGCTCATGTAGTCCTATTTACTCTGGATTTTTGCGTAACTGGTAAACCGTAAGAGATAGACCAAATCTTACTAAAAATGTAGGTCTTGCTGAAACACACTGTTTATGTCAAGATAAAAATGTTTATACCTTGAACCATTTCGCAGACATTCTTTGTTATTTCTGTCAATTTTGGAGAACTTCTGTCAAATGGAACATCATAACTATTTTTATATGTTAGCAGTGCAAAGAGGACGGAATTTGAAAGCTATGAGAGATTTGACTATCGCTCAAAGTCCACTGTATTCCCATATTCTCCTTGTACCTACAACGAGCTAAACAATAAGATAATTTCTGCAACTGTTTGTATCAACTAACACTAAGAAGACATAGGAATAAGAGCTTGTAAGAATGGTTAGTACAAAATTAGAGTTATGTGAGTGCAACACATCAGATTTTTAATTTAGGCTAAAGAATCTATACAAACTTATAGTAAAGTAACTAATATACTGCCCTGAAGTTCGAAATAGCACTCATAAAATTGTTGCTAGTCAGCGAGTGAGTGACTGACTGAGCGGGTGAGTGGGTGTGTGAGTGAGTGAGTGAGTGAGTGAGTGACTGACTGACTGACTGAGTGGGTGGGTGAGTGAGTGAGTGGGTGAGTGTGTGAGTGAGTGAGTGGCTGAGTGGGTGTGTGGGTGAGTGGGTGTGTGAGTGAGTGGGTGTGTGAGTGAGTGGGTGAGTGAGTGAGTGAGTGAGTGAGTGAGTGAGTGAGTGAGTGAGTGAGTGAGTGAGTGAGTGAGTGAGTGAGTGAGTGAGTGAGTGAGTGAGTGAGTGAGTGAGTGAGTGGGTGGGTGGGTGAGTGAGTGAGTGAGTGAGTGAGTGGGGGTGGGTGTTTGAGTGAGCGAGTGAGTGAGTGGGTGACTGACTGAGTGGGTGAATGAGTGAGAGAGTGAGAGTGAGTGAGTGAATGAGTGAATGAGTGAGTGAATGAATGCATGAATGCATGCATGAATGAATGAATGCGTGAATGAATGAATGAATGAATGAATGAATGAGTGAGTGAGCGAGCGAGGGAGCATGCGCACGCGTGCGTCCGCACAAAGTTTTGTAAAAACAGTGTAAATTTTGCACAAAATTTCTGTAAGATGACGTTTCAAGGATTTGTAAATTCTGATTCCTATATTCATTTCTTCCATTCGCTGTCGAAATTGAAATGTTGCTTCATTTAATATGTGTTGATCTTACCAGTCAATAATTACCATATCAAACAATACATTAATTGTTTGTGTGTTCACTCTTGTATTTTCTTACATCATGACGACAAATCAGACATCAAAGTTTCAAATAAAACTGAGCCAATTTTATGTGAGCAGACGGTACATTCAATAACTGGGGTCTTGCATTGCTGTTTCTTTCTTAATAACATCAAAACTTGTGACCAATATACATGTGCCTTCCAGCTGTATTCGAAATATACAGTACATTGTTACCTCATATTCCTTTGTGTTGGAAATGTTAACGAAGCTGTAAGTCCCGTGTTAGAAAGTCTCCAAAATGTCATATCATTAACGACTGAAAAACATCAGTGCATGGGATTTAAACTTTTGTGGGGAGGCAGCGCTATACATACCCCTTAATGAGAATTTCTTATGTGCCGTGATTCAGCCTTTCAATCTCATTTGCTTTTTAAGCTGAAAACTTGAAGGAATGTCAATGGTGAGTAGCGAAAATAAAGTATACAAGGAAAATACGTTTCCAATCATTATAAGTTACGAAGTTGGAATACGCAATCTTGTTATATTGGTAGAAAGTGAACTCTCAAGTATCTCGTTAAACAATACCAACTTAGGAAAAACAAAACTTAAACTTAAACGGAGAAGCGCGTGTTATTGAGCTCCTTCCTTAACAACGTTTCGTTAGCCGTCTTGCTCTTGTGTTTAAAGGAAATCGTGATGTAGTACTTTGCATTTACCGTTATATAGACATAAGCACATACATTTATACCTATATTTAAACAAAAGAACTATCAGAAGTCCCAAAGCATGTTAGCGTTTTTTCGTCATCTGCTGGGGGTTGTTAGATTTCTTACCTCCATTTCATGTTCTATCCTCCAAACTTCATCTCTTATTGCATTATAAACAATAATTATGTTCTATTTATACAACGCTACAAAAATGAAAATAAAGTGTGTGTGTGTGTGTGTGTGTGTGTGTGTGTGTGTGTGTGTGTGTGTGTGTGTGTGTGTGTGTGTGTGTGACAGAGAGAGAGAGAGTTTGTGTCCAAAAACACGTCCAACCTTTAGTAATAGCTTTTGTTCACAAATCTTTTTAAAACTTGAATACCTAACAATTTCCATGTCTAAGAGCATAGGACCACCACCCTGTAATTATTCCCTTGCTCCACTTGGATTTTTCTTACACTTTTGTGTATTAGAAATGTTGCATACGATGTAGTTTGTGATCAGTCTTGTACAATGTTCAGCGGAAACTCCGAGAGAATAAATTTAAAAACGGTACACGATTTTTGTTATACTTCTGAATTTCTCAACATATGACCTAATTGATTCAGCCATGACGATAAATTATTACAAAAATTATACTTACATTTCTAATTTTCTATTTCTATAATAAAAATAACAGAACAAAATGTGAAAATGTGTGTGTGTCTGTGTGTCTGTGCGTCTGTGCGTCTGTGCGTCTGTGCGTGTCTGTGTGTGTCTGTGCGTGTCTGTGCGTGTCTGTGTGTCTGTCTGTCTGTCTGTCTGTCTGTCTACGTGCGTGCGTGCATGTGTGTGTGTGGGGGGGGGGGGGGTCTGCATGTATACACAACGATATGTGTGTTGACATTTAACCCATTTCCACTGTGACAAAATAATAAGTGACCACATTTGAAAGACATTGAAAAGAAAACTGAAAATTTTGGAAACTTCACCCATGACAATCCCTAACGCACAATAAATAAATCTGCTTTAATGCCTGATTTAAGATGTCAATTTTTGAATGTACTAAAGTAATTTCCGACCGGTAAAGCACTGGAACTTAGGCATTTCTGCCAAATTTCTCCACAATGAAAATACCTATACCTATCACCACGTTAGGCGCATTAACCTGTTGCAGTCTTACTCCGTATTTCCGGGTAAGACAGCAAGTACAGGAGTGAAAAGTGTAGCCTATAATTAGCTCTCTATCTAAAGCGTAAATATCGAACGTTTGCTGCAGACTGCTCAAGTGCTGCCTATTTGTGACCTATTACCTGACAATACCAGTCGGGGTGGTTTTTTGAAGTTGTGTGGTATCCTATAACACATCCTAGTCCAATTTCACACATTTTTGTTCTGATTGACCAAGCAATGACACTCATAATAGGAGGATAACTTTGAAAAGTTCGTAGTATTTGACAATTGAAAATAAGGATTAGATGGATTTTTGGCAATTCCTATTGTACAATGTGCAATATTTTGACTACATAGTTTAAAGCATGCAGATCTTTACATAAGGGATTAATATATGCGTAGCTGGTTTGAGAATTGTAAGGTAGGCTTGGATATTTAGTTGTTTTCTATGGTATAACAGTACTAAGATTCGTCTGGATAGGACTGAGAGAAAGAATAAAATACTTGCCTTCTATTTTGAAACGGTTAATTGGAACCTAGTACATTTGGAACCGGAACTGTGGACACCTGTCGAAAAGTAATTATTTTCTCAGCTGTTTTGCTAGCAGAACAGGAATTCAATCAAGGAGTCACAACAATGAAGGTAAATGATAACGGTGAGCAGCATAAAATGAACATAAATATAAAATCTTGTGTTTCACTCACATGACTTTCTCTACTCTTGTACTAACCATTCTTACAAATCCTTATTCCTATATCGTCTTCGTGTCAGCTGAGATAAACATTTGCAGAATTATCTTATTGCGTATTTCCTTATAGGTGCAAGGGAATATGGGAACACAGTAGGCTTTGAGCGATAGTCAAACATTTTAAAGCTTTCAAATTCCGGTCTCTTTGCACGGCTAACATATTAAAATTGAATAACGACGTTTCTTTTGAAGAAAGTTTGTTTTCCATAACTCACACAAATAACTAGGAATACGTATCTTCGAAATGGTTCACTCTACAGAAAAATTTATTTGAACATAAATTGTGTGTTTTATGAAGATCTACATTTTTTGTATAGTAAACTTTGGTCCGTCTCTTACGGTTTACCATTTATGCAAAATTCATCCAGAGTAAATAGGACTATATGGGCTATAGCCATGTTCCAGGAGGTTCCAGGAGGTGCAAAAGTCATGGAATGCAATATTTGATTTTGCACTTATGTATATAAATATTTTCGGATTTATTATAACAAAGGTATTTCCAATTAAAAAGTTTTCTAAATGCACTATAAAATGTTAATTGTAATGCTATAGTGGACGGTAAAGATGTCATCCTATAAACCAAACACAGGTTTCCATGAGTGCATTGAAATAGTTCATGTAGTGGTATGCGCATTCTAATTCCGATGTCGCTGCGAAGTTGTTACTGTATTGTGGGAAGGATATTAACGTTGCCAGTATTTCGTATATTTTCTGCAAAATATTTAATGAAAGCAACTCAAATAAACATACACATGTTTAAGTTAGAATGAAGGAATCATTTGACTTACACACTTACTTACTGTGCATTTAATGTAGAAACAAATAGATGTGTGACTTTTAAATATTACATATCAAAAGCACAGGTGATTCGCTAAGTGTTTAATGAGAACAAACACTATAAAACAGGCATCTGTACTTAACAGTTTAAGGAAAGGTGAAAACTAGGTGAACAATTTTGATTACATAATAAACGAGAGTAAGAACTAAATTATTTACATTTAAACTATACTTACAGCGAATATATGAACAACTAGTTGCTATTGGGCAAGGGATAACTGCAGAAATGTGAAGCGTGTGTGGGGTCAATTATCCGGCCACTGTTGTGATGTTCTGCTTCACCATAAATACGGTTTGTACAAAATGGATGTAAATGTTGGAATAAACGATGCATAAAAATAACCAAAAAGCTATACATTCATTACTGTTTTATCATATACTTTAATAAAAATTAAATTGTTTTGTGCAGGCATTATAATGTGACAAAAATTGTGGTATCTTAATTTTTTCTTTTTCACTTAGTGTTCACATTTTAAAATAACTAAATTTCTAATTTGGCTCTTACATTCCAATTACCCTTTAAGGAGATGATATCTAAGCCTCATACAACCACTATATTAGGTGTTAGGTGTGTAACTAAAGCTATTTACCCTATTCATCCTATGTTATCCTAAAAATAGAATGATACTATTGTTTCATATTCAGCAACAACCACGGATTGAATGTTCCGACATTTTATTTCGGTGCATAAAAGGATGCTGAATAAACCCAAAATTAAAATATGTTAATGCATAGTATCTTAAGTAAAAATCAAGATGCCTTTGTGTTTACGTTCAACGAAATTAAAGCACACTACTCAGTTTTTTTTTTTTTTTTTATAAAGCTTAAAGGCAAGTACTACATAATTTATATTTTTGTATCCGGCAAACAAAAGTAGCCAAAACAGCAATCGTGAAATTTTAGAGACTCTAAGTCGGTAACGCAAAAACATTCCTTATTATACGCTGCAACTAACGTCATTTTAATGTAATTTATTCACGAGCAGACATGCGTTGAGGAAAAAAGGAAGAAAGAAAAAACATGCTTAACACGGCTTTCTTATTAACGGAGCGCTTTATATTTGCTTCAGAAAACTTCAGAGGATAAAGGAGCTTTCTTCATGATTGAGATTTCCGTAATGAAATAGCATGCCAACAAAATATTTTGGTAAATTTCATTTTACAGGCCTTTAAGCAGATACGAGCCTGGGGACTAAAAATTCCTTCAACCATAAAGTGTAAGCCAGCCTTATTCATGCCTGTTTATTACGATATACAAGATTTAGTACCTCAGTTTATAACACCAGAAGTGAAGAGCTTATTCTAAAACATGTTGAGTAGGAGCCTTTGGGGTGGGAGCTATATACACACTAGGTTCATGGTATTCAAATAGTGTTTAATTTAACTCATTAGCTGGTGTTGCTGCTAGAGGGCGCTGGAATGGAATGCGTGTGGTGAATGCCTGCCAAGAAAATGGGGGAGACCAGAGGGAAAAGAGGTGAGTTTACAATGGTGCTAGGACCTCGTTTCGCTGAAATACAGGCTGTAAAAGCGGCGCACTTTATTAAGAGAATGAATATTTTTGCTCTACGCGACAACATGCCTTATTATGTGGATGAAACATTAGGAGTTACTCGCAGGTTCCAGCCAGCTACTGCTCAGGACTGCTTAGAAAACATATCACAACACATAAGGCCTTATCAATCAAGCATTTCTGCAAGACAGTTACTGAGGATTGACAAATTTAGACTTAAAGTGACATCGATTGTTTACTATAATAAAATAATAATAATAATAATAATAATAATAATAATAATAATAATAATAATAATAATAATAATAATAATAATAATAATAATAATAATAATAATAATAATAATAATAATAATAATAATAATAATAATAATAATAATAATAATAATAATAATAATAATAATAATAATAATAATAATAATAATAATAATAATAATAATAATAATAATAATAATAATAATAATAATAATAATAATAATAATAATAATAATAATAATAATAATAATAATAATAATAATAATAATAATAATAATAATAATAATAATAATAATAATAATAATAATAATAATAATAATAATAATAATAATAATAATAATAATAATAATAATAATAATAATAATAATAATAATAATAATAATAATAATAATAATAATAATAATAGTAATACTGTGGCGCTACAGCTGTGGTGCTGCCAACTCAACAGCCGGCCTCACGCCCACTTAACGCGGCCGTGGTGGGGGTGGTGATACGGGGAGGTGATAGGGTCAACATCGCGCATCCTCCAGCCGGAATGTTGGATTTCCAGCTTTCCTATACACGGCTAGTGAAAAAACATTTATGGTACACAAAAATTTAGAGGCGGTTGATAGCTGACATTATTGTCTTTGCTGTTGGGCAAATGAGTTTTTTTTTTTTTTTTTTTTTTTTTTTTTTTTTTTTTTTTTTTTTTTTTTTTTAAGGTGTTCCATTCATATCCCGCCTTTAACTACAGAGGTCATATTGGTGGCCTCGCCTATTGACAATGGTGTCACTCGTTTAACAGTGGGTTTTTCTGTCTTTGGGGTAAATAAGTTTTGTGAGCGCAAATTATGTTTATATCGCCGACTTTACAGCGTGATTTCACAGCCTGTGCAGTATAAACACTGCAAGGCATGGCAAACATCTGAATGGATTTTGTGTTCAGTCGTCCGACATTATATTTTGTGACAGCCATAGTCTCCATTAATTTGCCTAATACTTGATTAACCCATTTACGCCCAGCCGTCTACTTATAGAGTGCTTCTATTTAATTTAGATGAATTCTCAAGAGTTACTTTGACCACGTATGTCATCATTGGTGTTATATGACTATGTGAATACATTATTGTCTCTTAAAATTAGAATATTTTGTAGTTTATTAATTTACAACAAGAAGGTTCAAATGACTGCAACGCCTTTGAAACCATATTATTGGTGCATTTTTTTTCCTTGTTAGGTTTCCCTAGCTCTCTGTAATACAATAAACTGGCGATAAAGATTCTTATTATTACATCACACAAAGAACGTGCCGCTGTAAGCAATTCTAATGCTGAAAGCATGAGTCTAAGGACAAACGATCTACTTATAGACCGCTGGGCACATGAGTTATCTCGCGTCAGTACATGGAAACCGCCGCTTGACGCAACAACTAGCGACATTGTCACTTCCGTAACAGTATGCAGGCATCTGTCACGGGTGTTATCATCTACAGTTTCTCTGTTTGAAACAGTACTCAATATTGTGTTCTTTGAAGCTTGGATAACACGTAAGTAAATGGATTTCGAAAGTACATATGTCATATAGTAATTAATTTTCCAGATAGTTTTGCAATTCTGCACTAACAAAAAAAATGCAAACGATAGTAGGCTTGTCCCTAAGTTATATATTTTCTTTCTTTTTTCTTTATCGTTATTTTTAGATTGTATTCAGGAATGTGGCGTGTAATACTTATGAAATCAATGGAATTACGCTGGAAATTGTGATGATATATTTTCCAATAAAGTTCATGATGATTGTGATACGGTTGATGTGCTCCTTCCTCATGATCTAGACAGTCTGGCTGATGAAGATGAAGCACTGCATGTATGGTAAATGTGAACGATGTTCCCGGCCTACTTGAAGTACAGTTCACTGCCTCTGAAAGCAGTGACATACAGGAAACTAATAACTTTGGGTTTAAAAAGTCAACCAAAAGAACAAAACTTTGCAACTGACCAACGAGATACAAAAATGTGCTTCCAAGTACTCAGACATTCCAGAAAATGAGCACGCTTCAACAGAAGAATGGGAAAAATGAAAACAAGTCTGAAGGATTGCCAACACTTGAGCTTCTGCAAGAATGTGGTGTAACATTTTGCCACAGATGTTTTGATATAAAGCTTTTACCACACCAAATGATTCACCTACTATGTTGATTGGCTTCAAATGATCTGTAATTGCTTTAAGAAACAAGCTTTCGTGGTTTTTAAGTTGTTTGCTAACATCAGAGTAACAGACTATCTCTGTCCAACATTATTTATCTTATGTTCAACTGCATTAAAATGCACATTTAGTTAGCAATGTTTCATATGATCATGTTGTAAATTGGTTTTGCGTATTCTTATGTAATTTACAAAGCAATTAATGCTGATAAAGACCTAAATATAGTGCAATTACGCCTTTTTATGTATAACCCCTAGTATAAGAAAAACAAATATGTTTAGAGTCGTAGAAATTAGGAATTTCACCCATGGATAGCTTTATCTGTTCTAATTTGTAGTTCTAAATTAAAAAACAAAACGTATCTGAAAAGGTAACAAACGTGATTGTGTGAATAGCTTATATGTTGTTCAGAGCCTGTCCCCTGAAGCTGAGACGAAACCCGCAGTCTGTACTGGAGTATATCCCATAAGTTCTGTGTTGCCAGTTTTTTTTTAATTATTGCAACTTGTATTACATATTAAATCCGACGTGCAGTCCTTTGTGTGCACCATTAGCGAGGGAGAACTAATAACCTAGTTTTGCAACAAAGGCAGCTAATGGTCTCCATCTGATACACTCTTCCTGGGTAGATGGAAAACGTTCATTTGCTTAAAATAATAATCCCTAGAGTGTCTCCTCTATGCAAAGGTTACCCTCAACGCCTGGCCGCTACGTCCAGCCGCAGCCAAGGCCTCGGAGTAGTGCAGGTTGGGAGTGGCGAGGATCAGCATGCCGACCGTACTGCGACTACTGGACCTTTTTAGTACTCTACCTTTCTATCAGAACAGCCCTCAGTTGGGCCCTCAGGTACAGCGATGCCCAGGTGGGATTGTGAGACGCCTCAATGTCCTCCGTCACTAACCTGGAGAGCTAGTAGCTGGTATGTTAGATTGCCGGTGGCCTAATCGAGGTTTTTGGTAGTCTTCCCGGATGGTAGTAGTAGTAGCAACAGCAGCACGGGGGGCGGCGGCTTGTGACTTGTCGGAGTGGGTGTGCACTATATTGCATCATCTCCACTTTAACTCCCTTTCTTTCTCTGACACACATCACGCAATTCTAATTCGCATTCCATATGGGCAGTTGACCTCTTACAATTAAAGTTAAACCCGTGGCACCACAGTCCGTATCGGTGGGATCAAATCCGGGCCGCATTTCGTGGCAAGGAACCAAGGCTTGACGCCCTAGCCCAATACGCCATGGCGCAGGACTAATTGAGCTCTATGTTTTGCTAATTTTTTTTTAAATGACCAATATCCAAGAACTATTATTTGTCCAGATGCCATTTCTCTCACTCGCAAACAATAAGCAAGGAAAACAGCTTCTCCTTCAGTTTCGCCGTGTTATTCATTTCCACACTTTCACAGATTCAAATTTCCCGCTATGCGCAACAACAACCACGTGCAATTTGCTGCCAGAACACAAACATAACAAACAGTAATAAAAACTGTAACAAAACAACTATTCCAAACTGAAGTATTGGCCTTAGTAAATTTACAACATGAAGAGTAATTGTATGCATTTATAATCGCTTAATAAGACTAGATGTAATTGCCTTTATAACATTAATATAACTGTCATTTTAAGATAGAAGATGGCTACATTATATTTAGAACCGTCACGTTGGCTGCCTAGTAGGCTCTGCTACACAACGGGAGAGAAATGCTCGTAGCAAGGAAAACGGAGGGACTTGTAGGAGAACATAGTGCGCTTGCGCGGTAAGAATCGCATGTGTTGGTCTTGTCGATTATGCTGCCTTAATTCGCCGTACTCTTAAATGCAAGCTTTGCGCCACTCCCTGCGTACCCCTCGCACAAAAGCTACCTTCGCCAGACGCAAAATCGGGTTTATGCGTCTCAGCTTGTTGACTGAATGCACTGGCATTTGCTAAAGAGGGCGTGGGATAATTAAACGAGCAAGTTCATGTAGAAGAAAGTTAGATATTCGACTTTCTCATATGCATGTCTATAAAGGTAAATACACATTCACATGCGTAAAAAATAGTGGGTGTGCAGTTGCGAGTATGCGATCCCACAGGAACCGCCACTGATAGCACTGTTGTTTATTGTTCAGAAAGGAAGAAGTAGAGTGGAGGTAACTGGAAGGTAAGGCACTTGAGTTCGCGGAATCGCTCGGGTTAGACTGTCGAATATATCTGTAGCATCAGTCAACAGCAATATGGCATCCTAATACATTAGACCAGCGTTTACACTCTACTGCGTTCACGATCAAATAAATATGCTCGATTGTCAAAGTGCTTTGCTTCGTCTGTATGTTTTCATATCTGGTCACCTTTCCACTACGTGACCAATACTGATTTGTTCGTTTTCATCAAAATAAAAGTATTTGGGAGCAAACTAACCGTATAAGAGTCCTCCATAGTAGATCCAATTGGAACCTGTATGGTAATAATAATGGGAAATAAGAGTGGCTAGTGGCGGACATACTGAACTCAGCCAAGTTGCTCCACTGTGATAAAAAATTGAAATGCATCCTCGTTGGGGAAAAAGTGACGTTTGCCTTCCAGGAGAAAGTGAGAATCCAAATTTTCCAGCACTGATTTATTTTTGGTTCTCTGTAATGCGATCACGTTCTCCTTGGCTTTAAACGGAAGCCTGGGAGTAATAACCTTACAATCAACTGTCGTGCCGCAAACCTGGCACAATCATTCATTATAATTAACGTTGCTGATATCCCACATTTATATTCCTTTATACCAGGTGCATCATCTGCCCCAATTGTTTTCGAATTTATGCAACCCACTAAGAAGCAGGTGCCCCTGGAGTCTATCTGGACCGTACACTCTACACTTCACATATGGGCATAGAAGGAGGCTTAACATCTTAATGAATATACGATATAAGGGGCAGTTGTTGTTGTAGTTGTTGTAGTGTTTAACGCCCGCTTTTACTACTACGGCACCGCAGGCGGTGACACTGATGATACATGAAGATGGAGCACCGGTGGAATGAAATGGCGGGGGAAACCGGAGTACCCGGAGAAAACCCGCCCTGACGCCGCTTCGTCCACCACGAATACCACATGCGGGTCCATATAAGGGGCAAAAGACACTGGCGATGTAAATTCATTCCAACAACATTCTAGTCTTACTCTTCCCCAGGTTTGTAAACAGTTGATAAACCTTTTTTACAGTGTACATTCTACACACACCCTCCCAAAATTCCTGATGAACAAGAACCTACCTAACAGAAAACTAAAAAACTAACCCCGGCGCAACAGTCCATGAAGGCCTACCGCCCAGCCGCTGCGTCCCCCATCTCTGCCCACTACAGGCGTCATTTGTGGAGTTCAGTATTGGAGGGTGGGCTGTGGTCAGCGTCCCGAGCCCTTCCGGCCAGTTATGCGGTCTTCTCGACTTGGGGCCGGTACTTCTCCATCAAGTAGCTCCTCAATTAGTCCCGCTGGGTTCTAACGAGGCTGAGTACACCCCGTTCCAGACCTCCCAGAGGGGGAAAAGCTTCATTCTGGTATCGGGGATTGAAACCGGGTCCTCCGCGCCAGAGGCAACCTATCTAATAGAGCCACTTTCAAAACTACTTAAAACAAAATGGCGGATCTGTGCTGGATCTGGATAGTGATAGACTATGGCCAATTAAAGCCATACCTACATTCATAATGGAGTTGTACAGTCACATCAAAAAATGTTAAATAGCTTAATAATTCAGTGGTGGCATAAAGCACAGCACTTACTAATTAGTATAGCAAGCCTACGCTTCAGCCTTCTTTATTGATAAAAACACTAAAACTTACAGTATCGACTTGTAACATACTACTAAAGTTACAAAGCGATGGCTACTTCCCCACATACTTCAACTAGCATTGCAGTTTAACAGGGCTGTGATTGTCGAGCGGAATTATTAGGTATCGGCCACAGCGGTGTTCTGAGGATACGTGTTTGAATCTACGGTAATATTAGTCTCTTTTAAACCCGAGTTCGCTTCCTTCAATAAGACATTACAAAACAATTTACAAATAAATTGCATTAAGGATTTGAAAACGCAGTTTGAGCACTGCCTCCATTAATCAAGTATATTTTGAACTCCCTTTATGCTTATATGTGGCTGTAAATATGATAAATGTTAATAACGTCATAATTTTCTCTGTAGTTACTATATAGTGCCATTTTCATTTATGGTTAGTACGTTCAGTGTGATGACTACTGACGTCGAGCCCACAAGCCTATACTGACTTCTTTCACACATTTAGGTATCAAGCTGCTTCCTAATATATTAAAACATATTTATATTTTAGCTCTTGGCAGCTTATTAGTATTCACGCAATTTCACGTTATGGCCAGAAGAATAGGCCCAAGGACGATTACTTTATTTGACACAATACAGCTACAAAACAAATTCTGGCTTGACTAATAAAACGATGTTTGCAAGTAAGAGTATAATCAGCGGGTTGCACAGATATGAAAAAAATATGGTCAGCTGAATATGTTTAAATTAATCAACCTGAAGTCAGAAGTCAAAACCTAAACAACGGCGAAGTAGATATTTCCTTCTAACGAGCAATCATATGTTAAGAACAACCTGGACTGGTGAACGGGAGGTTCGTTGCGGGTGTACCTGCTAGGATCGTGGTGCTTTACAACTGCTTTTTTCTGGTTTTTCTAAGTGTCTATAACAGCATAAAGCAATGAAGGCGTCCCAAACATAGAAATCAACGTCTCCTTCCCAAACTTTCTTTCATAGTTACTATTATTATTTCAGCTCATGTATCATCAATGTCCACTGTCTTCTATGCCAAAAGAACAGGCGTTCAACACTACTAAAAATACCTAAATATAAGCAACGAAATTCTTTTCCGCTTCCGCATGTACAACTTCGCTTTGAGCGAGTTACTGGTGGCAGACTCGCTGCAATTGAATTCTGCTCTCCGACGCCGACCTATGGCATCATAGACAAGTTCAGACCGACACATGTCAAACTCCATTCTCTGACATTTAGTGACCATAGCTGTAACGAGTGCTCGACATTAATACGGTAGAAAAATGAACTCTATCATTCACTATACATTGTGGGAGACTAGAAGCAAGGTGACTGGTTTAGAACTTGGTTAAAACTTCAGCGGACCATTCTCTTAAATAGAAACAAGGTAGTAAACAGTAGAAGAAATATGCAGCAAAGTCAATAAAATTAAAAGATGTGGAGCAAATCAAATAACTTAACAGAAAGATGAACAACATATAATAGAGCTGGGACAAAATTTTGAATGTTCCAAAATGGTTACAAGAGGTTATATTTCTAGCTTAACCCTCTAATGCATGGTATTTTCATTTCGCAACAAAGATGTTTAGTCAAAGTTTCAGAATATTTTAAGAGTGCTTTTTGTTATTTTCATATTATATTGGCATTTAACAATAAAATCAAGCTACTGGTAGTTGTATCACAAATGTAACTATTTATTTCAATATTATTGTCGTTTCGTTTTTTCTTTTTTAAAAATCAAAATCCATGCAATTGTAATCATCTGTTCATCCACGTGTACCATCTCACCGGTTATTTTACGTGGTCCGTCCCCATCGTTCACTGTAGCCATATTTGACTGTAGTCACTGGGATTAAACTCTTGACGTTCTTCTTTTAATGGATGGCCGATCCATTTTCTTCTAGCCTTTAAGAAGCGTGCGTATTCGAATTACTTCCTTTAAGGTGTCTGTGACAGGGATGGTTAAACAGGTTCAGAAATTAGAAGAAGAGAGACATAGGTAGCGAAATAATTATTGCAAGAGAGGTACAAGTGTTTCCGAAGTATATTGCTGTGTATACTAGTTGCCCCCGTATGTGCGCATATTTTCAAAATAATTAGGGGGAAAGAAATAAAAGCATAATTTTAATATGAGCAACAAATTTCAGCTTTTCCCAATCTTATTTCATGGTAATACATGTGACCTGATTATTCTGTCTTCATGGGTAAAGGGGTAAAGGGTACATACACAGAGAGAACACCTCGCTCACTTCGACCTACACAGATATATTGTGGCTACCACCCCCAGGAGGCAGGGATGAAATGAGGGAACCCAAGGTGCCACACAGGGTCGCAGCTAGACAGGTCATAGGGACGCGCGGATGTCCCTAACAAATGCTGAGATCTCATCCCGGTGCCAGGCCCCGCCAAGCAGCCATCACACCGCGGATCCGTTGTCACACTGAGCGTCCTTTCCCCCCACCCACCCCCGACGGAGGACAAAGCCGACCAAACGTCACCTACCACCGAGAACAGCAGTTACCATGTGCAATCATCCACGCCATCTGCCCGGCACTGCCAACACTACACGCCTAAAAGTACTCCTGAAGGATGATTTGGAAATATTAATGAAGGTTAATTATGAAAAGGAAGCCGTGGTATGAAATAATGCACCTCAGCATTCGCCCAAGTGATTTGGGGAAACCATGGAAAAACCCATGTCAGAGTGCGCGGCCACGTGGATCGAACCCGCGACCTCTTGAATGCGGGCCGCAGACGTTACGCCTGAGCCATCCCGCTCAGTGTTTTCAAGGATAGTATGAGTGAGTAAGGCAATCACGAATAAACTGGTAGATAAAATGTATTATAAGAGTGAATTTGAATATATACACATGTCCAATTCAACTCCATAGCAATCTGTCGACGAGCAGTAAAAGTTCATTCTGCCGCTCTGGAGTTCTACATCTTTCCTGAACTGTTCTTCGCCAATTAGTTTTGCACAACAGAACACCTCAAATTGGAATACCAAGAAATATCAAGAGGGTTCTTTGAAGCTAGTTTCTCATCACCTCTTTCACATGCATCAAAGTATACTGTCACATTTAGATGCTCAGATTAAAACAGGAAACTCTGGACTAAAGTTAGGGAATAATAAAAATATTGGTCATTGGACGTGTGTTTAACGGAAGCTATGTAAAAATAAAGACAAAAACACTTAATGTAATATCCTCAAATTATGTAAAGTGCAACGAAATTTATACGTCATTATTTCTCATTACAACCGAAGACCTAATAACAAGAACTTGATTCCTTTACGCGAAAACCTAAAAAAAAAAAAAAAAAAATAAAAAATAAAAAAAAAATAAAAAAAAAAACTTTTTTACACTTATCGGTATCCTGGCAGTAGATAGACTAATGTAGAAGTAGTTAGAAGTATCCTGAACTTTTGTTATACTAAGTGATTGTGTGATATCAGAATTTAAAAGAAGCTGAGTTCATACGGCACAGAAGTGGTAAGGCATCTCTCCGGTGTTACTGAGATATTGTGTTAATTGTGTTTCAAAAGCCTATTTTATTGTTCTCTTAGAGGGAGGGAGATATAGGTTTAAGGGCGCTCAACTTCGTGGTCATCAGCGCCCTTAAGAAGTATTTCATGGCAAAATCCAGATATAAACTTCAATAAAAAAATAAAACTACTAGTAAAAAGGAAAATAAATATACAAAAGAGAGTGGCAAAAACCAAAATTAAAACAAAGTGATAATGATGTCAAACGAGCATAAAAATTAGGTATCTAAAGTTTCAGGTCTTCAAACCCATATTAAACTCCGCTAAAAACTCGTTCGACCGCTTGCTTGTCCTCAACCAAGACCTCTGCAACTCTGGCAGGCAGCTGCAGAGAGTCTCGAAGGTGCACTAGACAGAACACTCGCAGCACGTGACAGACTGACCAAAAGGTTGAGGTTGTCGCACAACGGACGAAGAGGAGCAGGGCCATGCAAAAAATTGCAGTGGTCAATTCGCAACCGAGCCAAGTTAACCTCCTCCTGAGTGAAGTGCTGAAAACGTGCTTGATTTCATTAATCCAAAAATGCACTTTACACGGCATGAAATGTCACCTCCAAAGGTAACAATTGTCTATCTGATGAGACCAATTTAAGGTAATTTTATCCTCACCTTCTCTATGATATAATATCCACCTGAAAAAATAAACTGGTATAAATGCTACTAATCCTATTATTGTTATATAATGCATACTGCTAGTTATGAGTGGGATTAGGGTCTGGATATTTTAATAGTAATCATCAGTACTTTTGAGTGACTTCTATCGCACTCTCAAGGTAAATTCAATTATAAATTTTACTTAACTTTAACCTCTGTTACATTTTTCTTTTAACCCAAATGTGTTACCCATCTCGAAAAGAATGAACTGTAACGATAAACAGCTAAATAGGACATCAGGTCGACAGCTATAAAGAAATAGTTAACAAATTTTGGGGTGCGCATATATTTACTTACGTACTTACGCATTCACGCACTCGCTCACGCACTCACTCATTTATTTATTTTTTTTTTTTATTTATTTATTTATTTTTTTTTTTTTTTTTTTTTTTTTTTTTTTTTTTTTTTTTTGCTCATATAGGCAAGTTTCTCAACATTAGTTTTATAAGGTTAATCAAATAATCCGGGTAATAAATGAAACAATATGATGTATACTATACGTAATTACGTAATACTCAGAAATTGTAAGTTTCGCATTCGAAAAATGATTCAACATTCTTAACTAAGTTAATATTGAACCCTGTTACCTAGGTTTATTGAACAGTTTAAGACACAAAATAAGTTGGTCTGATTCGGCATTTTTTGTTCTCACCTTGTACAGTATAGCTTAGCAGTACTCGTTCCTTAATTTCTCTATAAGGGCGAAAGCTTTGAATCTTTAATGTACATTATTACTTGTAACGCATAAGGCTATATTTAAATTTTGAGAAACAAACTGTTAATGGAGCTTTAGCTAGTTGGTTTAAGCACAAAAGTTGCTCACTTGAAAAGTTGAATGAGGTTGACTTACCCCTCGCTCTTGTCGTGTAGTCTTCATATCGATCCAAACTCGATGTGTAGATTTCCTCTGCAGAGGTGCTCATTGTATTCTTCGTTCTGAAATAGTATATTATTGTTTTAAAAATAAAAATGAACGAACGTATCAAATTCCGTGTCTTCATTTGTTAAAAATACAGGTACTTATGCATTTTAAAGTGTCACTTATAACTATAACACATTATAAATATTATCATATTTGGTTTAGGAAAACATAAAGCACCCCTATGTTGAATAAACCAGAGCTTTGGTTTTCATCGGTTTTTTCCTGTTTTTTTCTTTTCTTTTTTCCTTTCTTTCTTTTTTCTTGTTCTTTGTTATTGCATTCCGCAGTTATTGCAGTTACCATTTTCCTTCTTTTTCTTCGTCAGACTACCCTCTCCGTATGGAGGACTTACAAGCCTGTCCCTAGGGTCAGACGCCTGTCGGAGAGCAGATGAACCTATGGATCGGACAAAGTGAAGACCTGGAAGAGGGTGGTCATCACAGCACCAGATAGGAGAGTGAAGAAGATGACGACTTGAAATGCAGTTGGAATGGATGATTAGAAAGATGATGGAGCAGTTGGTGGAATGAGTAGCGGGAGAAACTGAAGAATGAAGAATAAAAACGTCATTGAAGTGAATGTTTACATCCAAAAGTTTTTCCGTAGCATTTTCCACTTTGGATAACTCATTCTTAGACATTTAAATCATCATAGCGGGAAGTGTAAGTGAATTTCATTTGGTATATTACACGATCAGCCACCCTCGTCTGGGTTCATTAGCATTAAAATCCTGACTTAATGACAGGTGAATAGTTCTCCTTTGTTTTCTATATTATGTATGGAACCCAAACCCTTTCAGTTAACTTGAAATTATTTTCTTGTCAAAAATACATCTCTACATGATGTGAATAAAATATTCTGTGTGTACGTGCGTGCGTGCGCGCGCGCGCGCGCGCGCGCGTGTGTGTGTGTGTGTGTGTGTGTGTGTGTGTGTGTGTGTGTGTGTGTGTGTGTGTGTGTGTGTGTGTGTGTGTTTAGCATAATCTGGAATCTAAGAAACAAACGTTGATAATTCTTTTAGCAGTGAAGGTTTATTTTCTTTAAAATGCTCATAAGCTGTCCTTTATTTCTATTTTGTTTTATTTGGAGTCTTTCTTACTACCCCATTCCAATTCACTTTCGTTAAATGTATCCAAATATCAAAAGATTTTTGGTAATTAACAGCATAGCAATATTTATCAGCTCTAACCCAAAGGGGACAAGCCTTACTTTGTTACCCCTATCATGAAATCCCTAGTATTTAACCCCTTGTGTTATTTTGCAAGTAATTTGGCATGGCAAAAGCCATAAGTTACTCTATAACTTCAACTACCACAAACCTCATATTCTTTCCTATTGTCACCGCGGCGTGAAGCTTTCCGACGGCCGCCGAGGTTGGCGCCTGGTAACTTGGCTACCTGGGCCTGGTTGCAGTCTTACTAACCACCAGCCCGTGCTAATAAGAGCCACTGTCCGCACCTTTTCCGATCTCGAAGATTCGTTTTGGCAGTTCGAGTAGCTTCCTTTTTAGAACGAGCGCTTAGTATTCGGGACGTATAAAGAGAGTAGTGTGTGCAGGTTTAATGCCCGCTGTTACTACTACGGCACCGTAAGCGGTGACACTGATGATACATGGAATGAAGATGGAGCACCGGTGGAATGAGATGGTGGGGGAACAGGAGAACCCGGAGGAAACCCGCCCCAGCGCTGCTTCGTCCACCACGAATCCCACATGCGGTTGCCTGGGATGGAACCCTGGCCGCTTTGGTGAGAAGCGAGTGGTCTAACCACTCGGCTACGGCGCGGCCCGTATAAAGCGAGAGCTGAAATGCCCGAGCAGCATAGGAGAGTTGAGCAGACAGGAGCTAATTGGACACTGCCAAGTGCAGTTAGTTCGTTACTCATTGAACGGATCAGTTGTGTTGTATTCTGAGTGTGTGCAACAGTGTTTTACGTGTAACGTTTGCGCTACGCTAAGCGTTAAGTGATCAATAAAGTATGTTTAGCAGCAGCTGATGTTTTCATTTGTTACAATATAGAACCTTCAGGGTTTAAACACTATCCTCAGTTTATTTAAAAGCAATTATAAAATAATATTGCACCATTTAGCCGGAACCGAACTTTGCGCAGATAAATTACAGGGGTCGGCTTAAATCATATTGACTCTTAAACATTATTTCCTTACTGATAGTTTAAGCCCCTTAGTGCAAATGCACACTATTTGACGAGAGTTTCTAGATCTTAGTGAAAATACTACGGTACTTAACCGTTTATACAAATAATCCTATCCTTATTTTCCACCCCTTACTAAAAGCTCGCTCACAACAACCCGAGAACGTTAACTAAAATGAAACGAAATCGGCAACCAAAACATCATACAATATTTTAATTAGCAATAGGCCGGCAACGAGAGGAGGAATACATATCGATGATCATATCGATCACAAAGTGGAAAGTTGATTTTGCACATTGTGGTTTCATTTTTTTTTTTTTTTTTTTTAAACTGGATCAATGATATTTTTTCACCTGCTTCCAACATAATACGGGTTAGCTAACGTCAAAGTTGGACAAACATTATCCAAATGTGAATCCATTACTATTACCGATTCCTTTAGTCATGCCAAACTTTCGTTCCTCTATAGTCTATATTAATGGCTTACATTAAAGTTCTTTTGTTTTTCTTTGTTAATTTCCACCATTTTTTGATATTCTTGTAATTGTTGCTATTCTTTGAGGCAATAGCCAGTTTTGAATTCAATATTAACAGACGGGAGATTACGCTTTCACAGTAATAACCAACGCTTAGAAAAGTGCCGGTATTAGGATCTTAGTTTAGGACGTATATATGCTAGAATTTCATCCTGTTTCACTTGCGACTAGAGAGAACTCTAGCGGCTGTTCCAGCTCAGGCCGCCTAGAATAATGTTATACTGAATCTCGTATGTACCATATGCATGTAATACGCCGCGCCCAGGAACAAGAACGATAAAGCTGACTAAGTCTTTCTTCCCGTTCCCGATATCCGGGAAAGCTTCCCGTCAATTGTGAACGCTCACATTATAATAACTGTATTTTAGCCTTTTCGTCCCCGTTTTGCCCAGTGCTCTGGGTTATTATGAACCTGGTATGACAACATGCATCCCTGTGACACAGGTTAGCAATAAATTAGGGTGTATGTGATGTCATGAGTGGAGAGGTAATTTGAGTATTTACTTAATATATTTTATCTTAGTCTTGAAGTGTAAGTCACCTTTAGTCTAAGTATCTCAGTTGTTGGTGGAACTTTGAACACTAGCAGGTATGGAGAGCACTAAAACAAGACAGGCCACCAGCTAATTTAGGAGTGAACAAACAGGAGTGAGTAAGAGAGAGATAGAGGGAGAGAGAGAGAGGGAGACAGAAGGTGTACCCATGTGTGTACGGTTTTTCACTCTTGGATGTCAGTTCCATTATCGCTCGTTGTGATGTGTTTATCGACAGTGTCTCCTCTCGACGGATTCGCTACAGCTAGTAACACCTGGTCTTCCACAAACACCTGCACACTTGCATTTTGGGCACGACTGTGCATAATGCCATGTAATATCGGCCTATGTGAGAATACCTTCCTAGCCTTCAGCGAGATAATATTGTACTGCGTGCTCTGGTCAAGATACAGAGAACGCATTTGCTAAAACACACATATAGACACACCTGGTTCACCCCTTCCTCTGCATCATGATATAAACCCAAAAGAAACTCAGTTAATGGAGTATCCTTAGAAACATAACAGAGTTGTCATGTGTCAGAATTCTCACAGTGTGTCTCAAATTGATGTATACCAACACTTTTTCAAACACTGTTTCTCAGCAACGAAATCAGACTGCAATATAATCTTTGTTGTATTGTATATCCCAAAGCCGCACATGTTCAAAATGTCTCCTTTTGCCACAGTGCACTCGCAACAACGACGTTTTCTATGCAAAAAGCCAGCATGACAGCATCAACACACTCGTTTTTGGTGGAATTATTTCTTCCGTACCGCCCTTTCAACACGTCTTGCACCGTTCCATCGGCTTCAAACTTGTCTCCGGTTCCTGAGTGTTAACTTTATTGGTGGTGATGGTGTACCAAATTACAGCCTCCAACGTGGTTGAATCTCAACAACATTCTCCAATTTCCAATAACACTTCGGTACCCACTTATGTTCATCGAGTAATAAATGCACCTCCATGTACTTTTCTAAACAGATGAACATGTTTCTATGCTTTCCATTGCCTTTTGTATCAGAAACACAAAAATTGTATTTCTGTCTCAATTCGTTGCTGAGAAATAGTGTTTCAAAGAATGTATACACCAATTTGAGACACTGTGTGAGCCATTATACAGGAATAATTCATGGATAAGATTTAGAATTGTATAAAGAAATTATACGAAGAAAGATTCACAACTGCAAAATATAATCTTCGTTTGTTAAAATCTATTCATAGTGTGATGAAGCCAGTGTTATATTTGGTCAGAGAATTGGAGGGGGCATTAACGAGTTTCCTAGTGTAGCTAAGGTGTAGCTAAGGTTCTAGTGAATTCAGTTGACAAGAAAACAATTAACTTAAAGGCTAAGTACATTGTAATCAGATGTTCAGATATCTGTGTGTGTGGGGAGTGCACATAATCCATTTCTGAAAATTAGAAAGAGAAGTGAAATCCTTCGAAATTAGGAAGTCTCGGAGTAATAGTAGCGTTTCAGATGCAAGCAAGAAATGCTTTACAGTTGTACCACCTAAGAAGGAACGTTGGTAGGGGTAGGTGTGTAGGTATTCGAGATATAATTTAATGAAAGAGCGTGTATTTCTAAAATTTGTCTTTTCCTGCGTGTTTAAAATTCCTACAGAAGTGTTTATTGTAATCTTTTATTGGCAGCCACAGCGGGACGCACCGTACTCGGCGTATACAGACCTTGCGGTCAACACCAGGGAATCTTTTGCTTAGCATTTCTGAGACTTGAGGCAACGCACGCTTCGCGTTAATATTACCGGAATACGTAGTCATTTTACGTTTCTGAATAATAAGATTCAGGACTTTAAGTCTTCAGCTTCACTCGTCAACTCGCTTCAAATGGATCACTATTAGCCTCAATTAAATTCACTGTCAATTTAATTGGTGTTGTTTACCCTCAAACCCGCCTATGCATTCCCACGCATTCGCTTTGAAAAAAGTCTCATAAATTCACCACTGGAAGATTCTTCGAAGTCAGAGACATCCAAGACGGTGTCAAAAGTGACGTCGCGTGCGAGAGCATATAATTACAGATGAAATGAAACTATATACGCTTTTTTTAATCCAGCAACTTATCGTTGCGTATAAAACCTATTTTAATTTATCTGTAATACTTTACTGGCAAGAGATACTCCTAAACCGTAATCTTCCATTAGTTGCTTTTCTCCTGAACCTTGGGATTTTATGGGTTTACATATCCTATCCGCACACTACTAATGCACTCAATGTTTCCACTAGCACCTCAAGGAGAACTTTTACATGTCTTCCATCCCGCTAGCAATCTATATGGCCACTAATGTGTTAATGAACTGGGATATATTTTAAATTATCAGCAGACAGGCATAGAAGTGGGAAGGAGATGACAATGCCTTTTATGTACTAACGCTGGAGGCTTTCAAAGTACTCTCTGTGCCATTTCGGTGCGATTTTTTTCATATAAAAGTTGTTCGTGCGCTTTCAATACTGTCTAGTCGTTTTAGTCTTCGCTGGCATATTAGACCTGGTTCTGAAATGTCGACATTGAGTTAAAAGGGCAGAAATCCAACTAATGAACACACCATTTCTCTGTTTTTACCATTAGGGGTAATTTTACCTCTCACATTCCAATGGAAGCTGACCATCAAATCTCGTAAATCATTCAAGAACATCCATACTTGTTCGAATTATTTAAAACCATTGGGAACAGAAGAAACTCTTTGTAATTTTGATTAGAATGATGTGATAAGTAATCACTTAATGCAGGTACGGCGTGTTTACAAAGATTATCGTTATGAGAATATTGACTGTTGGGTAACTCAACCGACAGCTGTTTATGTAAATAATCAAGATAGTTTCAGCTTCATAAGGATATTCTTTTTGCGAGATATTAGTCATTGTACTTTTTTCCTTCCTTTTGTGAGAGGACTCGGCACACAAGTGTATTTAGAGCACTAGGGAGCGCATTATTGTCCCTTTGTTTACTTTCTTTGAGGTATGCGTAAGAAAGAAGTGTTTCATTGGAAGACTAGAGATGTTAGTCTGCTCCCTCCACTTTAATATCGATTACAATCTCCCGACGCCGCCATTGTTTCGTCGTCCACCATGCTACACTACGGTACGCTACACTTTCTTCCTAGCAAAGCGTATTCGAACCCCCTCCGGACGATGCGCTCATCTCTCCCCTTTCCTTTGGTCTCTGTTTACTCTTCCTTCTTGTCTTACTTTAATCCTCGTCACGTGTTTCACGCGAGGTTCCGACCCGACCCGACCCAACCCAAGTCGGCCAAGCAGATATGATGCTCTTCAAACTTTGCCTTTGTCGTCGTTGCGACGCCGCGTCAGGGAAGAGCTGGAGCTATGCATGAACATGTCTTGAAACCGCCAACTTCCCCTTCTTCTGAAATATCCTCACTCCAACTTAGCACAGCAACTGTTAACACAACTCTGAACAGGAAATGCAGAAGAACATTTTAAGAGCTCTGTGTCACCAGGCAAATGTGCAGGTAATTTTAATCGTCTTTTGTCAGAATCAGTTCATTTTAAGAAAACACAAACAGCACACGCCGCTGATGCCGCAATTATTGACTTATAACGTCAATAATTGTATAAAGAAATGAAAAGAAGCTGGACAAATAATTGCAACAATTAACTTCCATACCTATATTAAAATCAAGAACCATGTTTTACAATTCTTCAAGTGAATAAGAAGCCAATAACCAGGCAAGTTACGTGTTAAGGCAAACAACTAGAAGTTAAAACAGCTAAGGCAATTAGGCGTTCCGGCGAACACATGAGCTCTAGGTTCAGATAATTAGAACCCAATACGTTCAGAAATCAGACAGTTGCACGACACGCATATATGCCAGTTATGAAACTTAGAAATGGAAAGAAATCTTAAAATTTAGCAAGTCAAAGAGCAAAAGTTGTGTTTCAAATACAATAAATAGTTAAAATTTGGCAACCTAGAAAGCAGCAACTTTGATAGGGTACTCATGAAGTTGGCGGGACGTCTTAGAGTCTTTAGTGTGATCAATTATCGGCAGTCTGGCGCCTAAAGACCGTGCTCGGGTTATCACATACTTTGCGGTAGCGGCACGGGTTTCGCCACTTAGCATTTCAGCCCTTCAAGGTAACTTGAGCTTGTCATCGTTATTATGGAAACTGTTACTGATCCTTCAGAAATTTGCAGATGTGACACTACTATAATTACATTTCTTAGTGTTAAGGTTTACAAACGGTTTGACTCACTCTCAAAAAGCTCATGTATTAGCAGCCATTAATTTGTCAGTCAACTATTCTCACAACTATTTTACATGATATTTTGAAATAGCTTTGCGTTAACCTTCCTTGACTACCGTGTAAAATTATATACCGATTGAGATCCATTTGAAATTCGCTCATTTCACAACAGATTTACCTGTTAGTATCCGCTATAAATCATGTTCATTTAGCAACGTAATTTTGACAATCTACTCAGAGTCATCAATAAACTCCGTTCATTAATTAATGTTTGTGCGGTTTCTACACGACTTCCATTAACGTTTACGAGAGTCAATGCTCAATACGGAACTCGTTCCGAACCTCTTCTCCAGCAGGATTTGATTCGGGATTCAGTTCGAACTAAATTCCCGCTTACATATGCCCATTGATTGCGAAATGCTGACCCAGATTTGTATATCCAATCCACATGAAGTAAATAATAATAACGATAACGATAACGATGATAATAATAATAATAATAATAATAATAATAATAATAATAATAATAATAATAATAATAATAATAATAATAATAATAATAATAATAATAATAATAATAATAATAATAATAATAATAATAATAATAATAATAATAGTAATAGTAATAGTAATAGTAATAGTAATAGTAGTAATAATAATAATAATAATAACAATAATAATAACAATAATAATAATAACAACAATAATAATAACAACAATAATAATAATAATAACAATAATAATAACAATAATAATAATAACAACAACAACAACAACAACAACAACAACAACAACAACAACAACAACAACAATAATAATAATAATAATAATAATAATAATAATAATAATAATAATAATAATAATAATAATAATAATAACAACAACAACAACAACAACAACAACAACAACAATAATAATAATAATAATAATAATAATAATAATAATAATAATAATAATAATAATAATAATAATAATAATAATAATAATAATAATAATAATAACAATAATAACAATAATAATAACAATAAATATAATAAATATAATAAATATAATAATAATAATAATAATAATAATAATAATAATAATAATAATAATAATAATAATAATAATAATAATAATAATAATAATAATAATAATAATAATAATAATAATAATAATAATAATAATAATAATAATAATAATAATAATAATAATAATAATAATAATAATAATAATAATAATAATAATAATAATAATAATAATAATAATAATAATAATAATAATAATAACAGCGATCAGGTTAGCATATTTAAGGCTGCATGAATATGACTTTAGTAAAACTTAGTCATATCCTTATTATTTGAATCTGGATTATACCTTTGAATTTTTTAACCTATCCCATAATTAATATGTAAGAGGTCTAATCGTTCTGAATTTAGGAAGAGGTACAACGAAACCCTTTCCGATTTTCAGTATAAGAACTTTCATTATTACCACCAAGCGAAATGGCTCCACAATAGACACATAGACAAGTGGCAGACTCACATTAGGGAGCTCCCCGGTTCAATTGCCGTTAGGTCGGCCACGCTGAACATGGGCGTTTTCGTGGTTTCCCTTAATCGGTAGGAATGGTAGGTATTTTCTGTTCATAATTTCCTTTAATATGTATCACCTATCTGTTTCAAAGTTGTAGGACCAGGCAACGGCGGTTGGAATATTGCGGCAGGTTGGTGAAATTTTTGCTGAGGATAGACTTCTACCTGCTGGTGCATAGCGAGCTTCTGGAACTTCCTGGGAGTATTTCGGCTATTTCAAGGGCCTTCGGGTTGCAGATGGCTAAAGCAGGTTTAGCATTGCTGTCATGATGGAATCGTTAAGGCCTCCATCTTTGTTGGCGCATATCGTCGTACAGATTAGGTTACCCTTTGGGCCTCCCCTTGATACCTTTCTTCCAAGGGTCAATTTGGAAGCCTTCTATGGCCTACGTGGGATGGTGTGCTTAAGTTGCTGAAAACCTTTGCGTTTGACTACTAGCTCCTTCATCATTACCCCTACATAGAGCTTCCTAGACCCCAACAAGCAAATCCTTCTTTAACTAGATGACTAAGAATTGTTCTATTTTTCCCTCACTGTTGCGTGAAGTTTATCCAGAGCTAGTCTGAATTGACTGAACTGGATGCTTCTGTCAGACCTGAAATATGAGTGAGTGAGTGAGTGAGTGAGTGAGTGAGTGAGTGAGTGAGTGAGTGGGTGAGTAAGTGAGTGGGTAGGTGGGTGGGTGGTTGAGTGGGTGAGTGAGTGAGTGAGTGGGTGGGTGGGTGGGTGGGTGGATGAGTGGGTGAGTGAGTGAGCGGGTGAGTGGGTGGGTGAGTGGGTGAGTGAGTGAGTGAGTGGGTGGGTGGGTGGGTGGGTGGGTGGGTGGGTGAGTGGGTGAGTGAGTGAGTGAGTGGGTGGGTGGGTGGGTGGGTGGGTGGGTGGGTGAGTGAGTGAGTGGGTGAGTGGGTGAGTGGGTGGGTGGGTGGGTGAGTGAGTGAGTGAGTGAGTGAGTGAGTGAGTGAGTGAGTGAGTGAGTGAGTGAGTGAGTGAGTGAGTGAGTGAGCGAGTGAGTGAGTGAGTGAGTGAACGAACGAATAAGCAGTCAATCTAAGGAATCTAAGGAGCTGTTGCGTCGTTTATCGGGTTTATAGATATGTTTCAAACCTTTATATTAGAAAACAAGTCCAAGAGCGGGTGACCCATAGGTCTTTTGAGGAATTTCTCCGGATCGCTAGGCGAATGCTGGGAAGATAAATACATCCCCCGAATTTTCTGTCCCTCCATTTCAGCTTCTCTGTTTCACTTCACCTTTCACCCTGGTTGACTGTTTTAGTGTTCTAAGTTTTGGCGGGTGTTTCGACGTGCATCGCAGGGACTTTGCTGTCTGTAAACCTTCGTCTTACGTATCGGGTGAGGACTCCAAGTTCCGCGCTTCCAGAGAGTGTGTAAACCCCCAGTTGCGGTCCTCAGGTCCGGCCAACCTTTGTGTCCTCTCACTTCACCCCTCCCTCCCGAAGAACGACCGATCAGGAACACAGATGCAAAAGACATCACTGATCTAGCTGCTAAATCCCGCTTTAAAACCTTGTCATAGAGTCATAGAATCAAAGCCAAATCCAGAAAATACACCACATAACCAAGGAATTGCTGCATACAAACGTAAATTCCAATGTCTGTTGCCACATTTAACTCTTATTTAGCTTAATATGTGAAATAGCATTGTAAAAGTTATTCTATAATACATTGATGAATGATTGAAACAGTCATGAAAACAAATCCAAGTCCTTTCTTACTTTAAATGTCACACAATGTAACGCCGGTGTCATTTGTGCTTGTTGGTGCTGTCTCTAATGTTGGTTGAAAATTGGATATAATTGGTGTTGTTTGCCTCGGGCTAACTCTCCCGAGGGCGGGTTAAACGGTGATTTTGAAACACTGACACTTTCACTGTCCTTTACCACTACAGTTCGTATTTATGTATTTGCCAGAGTCCAGTGAAACAAGGTGGTAATCTATGTTACGCCAAAGCAAGTCATTTTTGCGTTAGACAAATACAGTAGAATCCCGATAACTCGACTCTCGGTAACCTCACATTCCATGTAACTCGACGACCTTTTTATTTTATTTTTTTTTTTATTTTTATTTTTTAATTTTATTGTTAAACTTAGCTGCAATAATTTCTTTTATCAACTATACGGTATGCATAGTATAGGTAAACTTTAATTAGTATACAACCAACCGCATTCTCCTTCACAGTAACAGCCCACTGATCCCAAGGTCCCGGATTCAAATCCGACCCAGATCGATGGTTTTTAAATGTGCTTAAAAACGACAGCTCCATGTCAGTAGATTTACTGGCATGTAAAATAACTCCTGAGGGACAAAATTCGGTCACACTGGCGACGCTGATGTGATCCTGTCAATTGACAGCGTCTGGCCGCGTCTGAGCAGAACATTAATAGACCACGGTCACGAAATCAAAAGATGGCTGCTAATAATGTGGATACATAGCAAACACTTGTTAGGAAGCTTTGAAGGTTTACTGCTTTAGGCAGTACAACGGTATTTTTAGACGTGACGAATTTCGCAATAGT